>JAJEJO010002425.1:373159-398855 GCA_020662805.1 Glaucomys volans
AGTACTTGCTGGTCCATACTGGAAGACTGTACCCCAGGGATCTCCCCTGGGTTTGACTCATGTAGTAGGAAACCCAATTTTTAGTCCCTACATCACTTTCAGACCCCACATTTCCTGGTCTCAGATTCAGACTCCAATCTTTCCCTTCCCGGCCCTTCCGAGTTCTCAGCCAGACATATCTCTCCCAGCTGGTCCTGCAAGCAGTCGGATTGGAGGGGGAGGTGTAGAGCCTGGTGGGTTTCCATGACCAGTCATCCCCTGTGTAAACCTCTCTCCACGTTTGATTTCCTCCTGGTCACTTAAGCACACTCTGTGTCATGCAGTGTGTGTTTATTGGGCCTGTATTTTGGGCCAAACTCAGATTTGCCAGGAATTGGCTTCCTCAGCTGCTGGCCCCTGGGTAGTGGCTGCAGAATGGTTCCTTCCTTAGTCCTCCACACACTGCCTGGAGAAATGGCAGCTTCTTTCCCTGCACACAGATATTGTACAGTGTGTTTTTCAGGTTTTCCAGGCAATGTCCTTGATCTCTGATGCTCTTTATCCAGACATGCCTTGGGCCTCCCAAAAATGCAGTTTCCTTTACTCCCCTTATCCCTCCACTATGCTCACAGAGGGACCAGTTTGGCTGGTGCTTTCAGCCCAGCTGTAGCATCAGCTGTGCCCCTGAGGATTTCTTCCTAATTTTATCGTATCTAACCTCATGTGTCCCCAATCTGCTTTGAATGTCCAGTTTTAAATTCCAGTAAAGTATTTATGTGGATTTGTCTCTGAGACCTCTATTCTGTACCATTGATCTTCCTGTCTATTTTGGTGCCAATACCATGCTGTTTTTGTTACTATTGCTCTGTAATATAGTTGAAAGTCTGGTATTGTGATACCCCCTGCTTCGCTCTTCTTGCTAAGAATTGCTTTCGCTATTCTGGGTCTCTTATTCCTCCAAATGAATTTCATGATTGCTTGCTCTATTTCTATGAGGCCCATCATTGGGATTTTAATTGGAATTGCTTTGAATTTTTATGGTGCTTTTGGTAGTAGGGCCATTTTGACAACATTAATTCTGTCTATCCAAGAACATGGGAAATCTTTCCATCTTCTCAAACTTTCTTTAAATTCTTTCTTTAGTATTCTATAGTTCTCATTGTAGAGGTCTTTCACCTCTTTTGTTAGAATGATTCCCAAGTATTTTATTTTTTTTGAGGCTATTGTGAATGGTATAGTTTTCCTAATTTCTCTCTCAGAGGATGCATCACTTATGAATAAAAATGCATTAGATTTATGAGCATTAATTTTATATCCTGCAACTTTACTGAATTCTTTTATGAGTTCCAGAAGTTTTCTGGTGGGATTTTTAGGGTCTTCTAAATAGAGAATCATGTCATCAACAAATGGGGATAGTTTGAGCTCTTCTTTTCCTATTCATATCCCTCTAATTTCTTTGGTCTGTCTAATTGCTCTGGCTAGAGTTTCAAGGACGAAACTTGAAGTGGAGAAAGAGGGCATCCCTGCCTTGTTCCAGTTCTCAGGGGGAACGCTTTCAATTTTTCTCCATTTAGAATGATGTTAGCTGTGGGCTTAGCATAGATAGCCTTTACATTGTTAAGGAACGTTCCTACTATCCCCATTTTTTCTAGTGTTTTGAGCATGAAGGGGTGCTGTATTTTATCAAATGCTTTCTCTGCATCTATTGAAATAATCATGTGGTTCTTGACTTTAAGTCTGTTGATGTGGTGAATTACATTTATTGATTTCTGGATGTTGAACCAACCTTGCATCCCCAGGATGGTATCTCATACTTGATAAAGAAGCCAAAAACATACAATGGAGAAAAGATAGCCTCTTCAACAAATGGTGCTGGGAAAACTGGAAATCCATATGCAGCAAAATGACATTAAACCCATATCTCTCACCCTGTACAAAACTCAACTCAAAATGGATCAAGGGCCTAGGAATTAGACCAGAGACCCTGCACCTAATAGAATAGAAAATAGGTCCAAATCTTCATCATGTTGGCCTAGGACCAGATTTCCTTAACATGATTTCCAAAGCACAAGAAATAAAAGCAGGAATCAATGATTGGGATAGTCAAACTAAAAAGCTTTTTCTCAGCAAAGGAAACAATCAGCAATGTGAAGAGAGAGCCTTCAGAGCAGGAGAAAATCTTTGCCACATGCACTTCAGATAGAGCACTAATCTCCAGAATCTACAAAGTGCTCAAAAATCTTTACACCAAGAACACTAATAACCCAATCAATAAATGGGCCAAGGAAATGAACACTTTACAGAAGAAGATCTACAATCAACAGATTTATGAAAAAATGTTCAACATCTCTAGTTATAAGAGAAAAGTAAATCAAAACCACCTTAAGATTTCATCTTACCCCAATTAAAATGTCTTTTGTTAAGAATACAGGCAACAACAGGTTGGCGAGGATGTGGGGAAAAGGGTACACTCATACATTGCTGGTGGGATTGCAAGTTGGTGCAGCCACTCTGGAAAGCGGTGTGGAGATTCCTTAGAAAACTTGGAATGGATCCACCATTTGACCCAGCTATCCCACTCCTTGGCCTATACCCAAAAGTCTTTAAATCAGATTACTACATTGATGCAGCCACATCAATGTTCATAGCTGCTCAATTCACAATAGCTAGATTGTGGAACCAACCTAGATGCCCTTCAATAGATGAATGAATAAAGAAACTGTGGTATATATACACAATGGAATAGTACTCAGCCATAAAGAAGAATAAAATTATGGCATTTGTAGGTAAATGGATGATGTTGGAGACTGTTATGTTAAGTGAGATTAGCCAATCCCCCAAATCCAAAGGCCGAATGATCTCTCTGATAAGTGAATGATGATGCATAATGTGGGGTGGAAGGGACGCAAGAAGGGAGGAAGCATAGATTGCATAGAGGGAAGGGAGGGGTGGGGTTGGGGTGGGGGGGTAATAATAATAACAGAATGAGACAGACATCATTGCCCTGTGTACATGTATGAATGCATAGATGGTATGACTCTACTTTGTGTACAACCAGAGAAATGGAGTACAACAGCTATACTCCATTTGTGTATAATGAATCAAAATAAATAAATTAAAAAATAAATAAGTAAATAAATATATAAATAAAATAAAAAAATAAACAAAAAATTCCAGTAAAGTCCTCCTACATTTTTTTGTTCATTCACTTTGCTGAGAAGCTTCCTGTCTACTTTCTTGGTTTCACTCAGTGGAGTAACCAGGAAAGTGACCTCCTTTGTTCTGCCATCTTGAAAACCTCCCTGAATTGCAGTTTTCTGATCAGTAAAATGGCTATAATAATGCCAGGATAATAACAATACAAATGATAATAGATGTAAAACACCTTGTGCAAGTCTAGAATCTAGTAGGCGTTCAACAAATATTTCTATTTCTGTTCTTGGTAAGTTGAATTCTACACTCCCCAAAGTGGCCAGCCCCAGCTTATGGTACAGTTTAGTCTCTGGTGGCAGTGTCTATATCTAAATAAGACCTTGTAGACTTATACAAATGAAGTACCCAGAGAAGCTTGGGGGTAATCCAAAGGTCTGTGAGCAGAATTCCAAATAGTTATCTGGAATGGAATATTGTGGTGGTTTCCTCCTCTTCCCGCTCCTACTCATCCTCCTACATTTCCTCCTCATACTTTTCCTCTTCTCCCATTTATTCCTTCTTTTTCTTCTGACTTCACCCTTTCTTCTTCTTTATATTCCTTTTCCTTCCTCCCCTTTTTCCTATTTTTCCCTTTCCTCTTCTCCCCACCCCCCTGGGCTCCTTTGGCCTTTTCTATCTCTCCTTTCTGCTGCTGCTGTGGAAACTGCAGTATGCACAGGATCACAATCTTGTTCCCTGTAGCTTAGTGGGATTTGCAATGCAGTGCTTTCAACATTTCAAACAGTAACATGCTGGTCTATTTGAGAACTTAGGTGGTCATATTATTTTCCAAAGATCTCTCTTTTACACAGGATTCTGGAAGTTTTAATGGAGCAAGTAAAGTTCAGTTTGAAATTATGCTTTGATTCCCAGTGGATATATAATATCACACTTCCAGTTAATTGCAAGCAATAAGGTTTACAAGTAGTGCAGGACAACTGCATCCACAATCTCTGTATTATTGGAAAGATAGCATCTATATAGAATGAACCTATGTTCTAGTTAAGTTTCAAATAGTGGAAAATACTCCTTTTGAAATGATGATGTTTAAAATAATGTTGCTTCAGGGACACTACATAGTGTCTCATTCATCCAGGTATTGCTGTGTTAAAGTTGTTACAATCCAGAAGGAAAGCTGACATAGTGTGCTTATGCACACTAACATGGAAGCAAGAGAAGATCTAGGTTCAAATCCACATCAGGTTATTCCTCAGCAGTGCAGGGTCAAACAATCTGGTCAGCCTCCCTAAGCCTTAATGTCCTCATGAATAGAGCAGACTAATACCAACACTGCATGAATGTTGTAGGGATTAGAGACAATATTCAATGCTTGGCATAGAAATGGTAGAATAGATTTTATATTACTTACATTTTCTTCAGAGGAAAGATTTAGGGTAATCTCATATTACATTCATAACAATAAGTGTTCCTGGGGAATCTTATTAAATACTAATAAAAGTAAATAAACCAACATTATATCATCTTAATTTCATTTCTTACCTTGAAGATAATTATTTTAATCAAATATAATAGGATATCACATTATTATAGAATGGATTATTTGAAAAGTTAAAAAAAAGCTAGGTGTAATGGTATATGCCTGTAATCCCAGCTACTTGGGAGGCTGAGGCAGGAGGATCACTTGAGCTCAGGAATTCAAGACCTCCTTGGGCACCATACCAAGACCCTTTCTCAAAAATTAAAGTGAATAAAAAAGGAATGATGTCAAACTATCATTTTTTTAAGGATTCACAATTGGACAAAACATACTTTCCTTTCAAATTGATCTGAAAGCATGGCTTTTCATACCTCATGCATAGTTTACCATCTCATTTTAATCTGGTAAAAAAATGTACCCATCAGAGAATACATTTTAATTTGCCTTGTTTTGACTTAACATGTTACCTGGTAACATAGTAAGAGTTGGATCTGGGTGTGTTTTTTTTTTTTTTTCTTTTTTTTTTGCGGTGCTGGGGATTGAACCCAGGGCCTTGTGCTTGCAAGGCAGGCACTCTACCAACTGAGCTATATCCTCAGCCCTGATCTGGGTTTTGATATGAAAGGGAAAGGATTATAATTTGAATTCTTTTTCTTCAGTTATTTTGACACTAACTTATTGTTAAGGGGGAAAATCATAAGAAGTCTTTCTGCTTTACTTTTATGCCAACACAGAAATAAAATGTATTTCACTTGAATTTTCATAGTTATTATATTTATCTGCTTTGTGGAGGTAGAAAACTTTAATCATTTTAGAGATCTTTAAGCTCTTATTTGCTCTAGCATACCTATATAGCAAAACACAATTTATACTTAAAAGCACTTCTTACTCTTCTAATGATTTTGTTTTTCTGTACTAAGCCAGTGATAAATTTCCCTTCCTTTTGCATTATATCTATCTTTAATATCAAGCAACAAACATGCTTTGCTGTCTTTGTACATGACATATATAGATAGTTGCTCACAATGGAGACTATGGTCACTCTGTTTTTTTTTTTTTTTGTGGTGGTAGGGATTGAACCCAGGGCCTTGTGCATGTGAGGCAAGCACTTGACCAACTGAGCTATATCCCCAGCCCTATGGTTACTCTTTCTATGGAGGTATAATGGGTCTTTTGCTTCTAAAGCAATATATCTCCCTGGAACTTATGTAGGTGATTAAAGAATAGATGCAAGCTTGAGAATAATACATTTCATCTTTATAAGTTAAAAATGATCTTTCATGGAGATTCATTAGAAAAATAATAACTTCATTAGGCTGGGGTTGTGGCTCAGTGGAAGAGCACTTGCCTAGCATGTGTGAGGCACTGGGTTTGATTCTCAGCACCACATATAGATAAATAAAATAAAGCTCTATTGACAACTAAACAATATTTAAAAAAAAGAAAAAAAAAAAAAAAGAAAAATAGTAACCTATTTTGGCATGGTGGCACATGCTTGTAATCCCAGCAACATAGGAAGCTGAGGCAGTAAGACTGCAAATTCAAGGCCAGCTCAGCAACTTAGTGAGGTCCTAAGAAACTTAGCAGGACCCTGTCTTAAAATAAAAAATAAAAAATGACTGGGGACATGACAGTGCTTACATGTCCCTGGGTTCAATCCCCAATATCCCCCCCCAAAAGTAAAATAATAACCTATCATTTCTGTGCAACAGATTTTTGAATGCTTATTAAAGTCCAGCTGTATTATTAGGCTTTCAGAGTTAGATGGCCAATGTGGGAACAGGGACATCAGTAAAGTTGGTTTACCTTGCCTGGTCATAGTGGGGTACATGATGGGAAAGCAATTGACAGGTAACTTCAGAGTGTCAAACTAGCTGTGAGTATTGAAATTAGGTAGGAGAATAAGAGAGAGTTAGCTGTGTAAAGGATGAAACTTTAGTTAGAAAAATGAGGAAATAAACAGTTACCTGTCAAGAAATAGACTCTGTTATATACAAGGATACTACTTGCATGTTCCTGTCAGATTATATTCCTTTCCTCCTGGCTAAATTTTGTGTTACATTATCTTACTTCTTCATGGTTTTATCCCCAGTGTTGTATTTTATTGAATTCATTGTTCTTTCTTCTTAGTTTATACTTTATACAAATGAAATCATATTTAGGTATTCATTTGTGGCTTGCTTCTTTTGATTTTGGAGATTCATTCTTATTGATGTGTTCCATTCCAGGTCTTTCATTTTCATCCTGTCATATTATTCCCATACATGAACACAGTACCACTTAACTGCCAAATGTACTATTGATTGCCATTTTTGTTGTTTCTTGTTTCTTTGGTGTGACAGTGAGGTTTAAATATACTTTTACCTATCTCCTCATGTATGTATGCATGAGAATCTCTAGGGAATTTATTAAGTAATTGGAATAATGGTTCGCACAAGATATGCTTTCTAGTAAGTGTTTTTCACATAAGTCATCATAACTTTGACAGTTTACTTTCCCACCAACTGTGTAAAAGAGTTCTTGTAGCTTCACATCTTTGTCAACACTTATTTCTCTGATACATTTGTGGTATGAATATAACCTTTAGAGCCACAATAAACCTGAGTTCAAACCTAGGTGATAGCATGTGACCTTGGTCTAAAAACCTCAGCTTGCAGAGTTCTTGTAATGCTTAAATGCTGCAATGTAATAAAAGATACCTGCATTACTCTGTTCAGGCTGCTATAAATTAACACCGTAGAGTGGGTGGCTCATAAACACAGGGATTTGTTTCTTATAGTTCCAGAGGCTGAGACATCCATGATAAAGGCATCAGCAGATGTGGTGTCTGGTGAGCGTCTGCTTTCTGGTTCATAGGTGGCAGCTTCCTGTGTCCTCACATAGCCAAAGGGGTGATGATCAGTCAGTCTCTCTTGGGCCTCCTTTTATAAGGCTCTAATCCTATTCATGAAGGCCTGACTTCATGACCTTATCACCTCCCAAAGGCCCCACTTCCAAATATCATCATTTTGGGAATGAGGATTTCAACATATGTCTTTGATAAATGTACACTACTTCTAGGCACACATACTTTGTACATACCCACATATGGGCAAACTGAGGAACAGAATACTTCCATATGTGCTTGGAAAACTCTGTTGGTCTGATTAAGAACAGAAACATTGAGATATGGAGAACTATTTATCTTTTTTATTGAATAAACTTTTCATCCAGGAAAATTCATTTCTGGCTCTCCTTAGAGGCAGACTGGGATACCTTTTGGTTCCTCTCAGGTCTTTGAGGACATCTGCAATGGATGAAAGATCGCCTCAAGTTCTTTGACACTGCTCCCTTTATGAGATCCATTGAAGCTGATCCTGGGAGTTGAACTGGTCTGGATATTTGATTAGCTGAGCACAGCAAAAGCAATACAATGCTGTTCTGAGCCTAGACTTTAAGAGCTTCCTCTACTCTTGGCACCCTGATGATTTCAATCATCAGATAAGAAGTCTAGTGACATCTCTGGAGAAAACACCTGGAAAGACCCTTATATCATATAATGAGGGAGAGGGGCTCAGCTGAACCCTGCCTTTGCAATCTCCACCAAGATACTGGGCATATGAAAGAAGCCATTTTGGATCCTCCTGCCCAGCCCAGCCACCAATGGAATAGCACAAGTGACCCTAGTTGATGCCATATGAAGCAGAAAAATCACCTAGCTGAGCCCCTTTCAAAGTTGTGACCTGAAAGATCATGAAATATAAAGCGTGGTTGCTGTTTTAAGCCACTGAGTTTTTAGGTGGGTTTTGCACTGCAGAGATAGCTGGAAGAGCAGGAGGAGTTCAAGGATGTTGGCTAAAGGGTACATTGCTGAATTATTCCTTCTCCTTCTGTCTAAAGTGTATTCTCATGTCTAACTTCATAAATGGAAACTTTTTGCATTTGCAAGGACCTTCAGCTCTTCTGACAGTGACTCATGGGTTTGAATCATAGAGGATGACTTATCCAATTCAGCTTCTGCAGTAGCCCATTTAGTTTTCACCCATTAGATTGACCATTAACCCATTAGATTGGCTTCCATAGTGTCAGCCTCAAAATATTTAGGATTTTTCTCTCAAATATTCTGCCTTACTTTAATAATGTTTTATCATATGCTGATTAGACCTGCATGAGCCTCTTCCGGTTCATAGCCAGAACATCCTTATAAAGTAATACTTCATTTCCTTAGAATTAAAACTACATCTCTTAAGCTTCAAGTGGCATCCTCTACTTCAGGTATACTAGGATCTAAGGAAAAGTCCATTTTATACCTCTAGGAATTTACAGCCTTCACATCTCCAATATGATCATTTTTGATCCCTTATTTTAATAGAATTTCTAATGAAATAATTATCCTTCCCTGATTTTTTGAATTTAATTTTTTGAAATTTTAATAAGTATTATGTTAAGACATGGCAATTAATGTATAGAATAAAATAATTTTGCATTCCAATTCTGTCTGATGCTAGCATTCTCTTCAGCTTATAATTCAGAGATGCCTGTTGGGATGATATGGTGAGCCTCTACCTTCTCACTGATTATAGGTCTCCTCTAAATGACTTCTCACTGGCAGGAATCCTGAAAGCTTACCTGCCTTTTCCTTTCCCTTTTCTTTAGGGATTGAACACTGTCTCTTAAAGCCTTGTTTCTGCCTCTGTTCCTAGTTCAAACAGCAAGATCCAAATTAGTTCATATTATGGTTTGGATGCAAGGTGTCCCCCAAGAGCTCAAGTGTGAGACAGTGCAAGAAAGTTCAGAGACGAAATGATTGGGTTTTAGGAATCTTAATCCAATCAGTGATATAACCCCCTGATAGGGATTAACTGAGTGGTAACTGAAGTGGTAGGGTATGGTTGGAGAGGTGGGAATTAGGAGGTGTAGCCTTGGGGTATATATTTTGTATCTGGAGAGTGGAGACTCTCTCTCTGCTTCTTGATCATCATGGGAGCTGGTTGTCTCTGCCACACTCTTCTGCCATGATGTTCTGCCTCACTCACCTCAAGCCCAGAGGAATGGAGCTGGCCTTCTATGAACTAAGACCTCTGAAACCATAAGCCCTCAAATAAACCTTTCCTCCTTTACAGTTGTGCTGGTTGGGTCCTTTAATCAGAGCAGCGACAAAAGAGCTGAATGAAACAGTTCAGAACCATAAACTTGCATCCACCAGACTCTGGGTGTCATCTCTGCCAGGTGACACCTGCTAAACTCACCACCCAATCAGATAAAATCCACCAGAAAGGAGCTTGGTACAGAGTGGATGAGCACCCCTGGTGTTTCTGCTATCTACCCCATACCCTTGATTGAAAACAACACTTTCAGAATCATCTTTTCACTCCTTTGTGAACCATGTAGCAGAGTCTAGGGTGATCTCAGACCCACATTACCTAAAACAGTATGTTTTATTTTTCTCCATGAGACTTAACAAACAAGCAAACAAATACCACCATCATTATTATGGAAATGTTCAAACATAAAGAAGAAGACTGAACAGTATACCCTTCTACCCATTTTTCAGCTTCTACTATCATAAGTACCTGTCCAATCTTGTTTCATTTATGGTTCTAGCCATTTCCACACCTACTCCACTGGGTTATTTTAAATGAGTTGCAGATTTCATATCTTTTCATCTGTAAATACTTCAGTATTTCTCTCTAAATTTTAACCATAATACTATCATGTCTACAATGGTTATCAATGATTTCAAGAAACAATTTAAGTATCCCAAGAAAATAACTTGAGCCCAAATACTATTGTTAATGTAGGCTTGAATTGCCTTTCCTAAAATGCATTACTTGTCCTTATTCACACAGTAGAAAATAATCTAGCAATTCATCTTCATTTACTTGACACACAGTATTGGAAGAAGTTCAAGGTTCATCTACAAACTCTGCTTTCAAAGCACTCACCTTCTTTATATCAGCATTAAGTAGGATCAAACTGAGCACTAGTCTCCAGAGGAAGAAATTCTGTTGTTGACAAATCTTCAGCCAGGGAAAATTGTAGTTATCGTCTACTTTGTCTTCCATCTTTATGAAGCCAATTCCCTGTCCACATTGAAGTATATGCATCTAGATATTCCTTTCAGCTCCTATTTTAAAAAGTGAAAAAGAAACCATTATTATCAAAAGGTTTTCAATAGCCTTATTGAGGTATAAATTACATACAATAAAATTTACCTATTTTAAGTGGACAAATCAATGAGTTTTGAAAAATGTGTATAATCATATAGAAACCACCACAATCAAGCTATAGAATATTTTCATCATCCCCAAATTTCCATGTCTTTACCAACACTCTACTGCTTGGTTCATGGTAATGCGCAGTGTGCTTTCTGTCACTATAGTTTTGCTTTTTCTAGCACGTTACCACATACTTGGAATCTTTTGTCTGGTTTTTCCCCTCCCGCAGCTCCAGGGCTGGGGATCATCCCCAGGGCCTGGGCCAGCT
The DNA here is from genome assembly GCA_020662805.1 of Glaucomys volans. Classification (NCBI taxonomy): domain Eukaryota; kingdom Metazoa; phylum Chordata; class Mammalia; order Rodentia; family Sciuridae; genus Glaucomys; species Glaucomys volans. Next base: position 384,234 of record JAJEJO010002425.1, read on the forward strand.
AGGCAAGCACTTTACCACTGAGCTATACCCTCAGCCTTGTGTCTGACTTCTTTCACTCAGCTTAAAAGTTTTGTGATTGCTTGCGTGTATCAGCAGTTATTGCTGAGTATTATTCCATTGTACAAATATATCACAATTTGTTTATCCATTTATAGTTGATAAATATTTGGGTTGTTTCCAGGTTTTGGCTCTTATGTAAATATCTTCTATGAATATTTTTACATAATCTTTGTATAGACCCAGGCTTTAATTTCTCTATGGTAAAGCTTAGGAGTGGAAGTGCTGGGTCATATGGTAATTGTATGTTTAAGTTCATAGGAAAAGGTCTAACAGTTTTCCATAATGACTGAATCAATTTGTTTTCCTACCAGAAAAGTATGAAAGTTCCAGTTTCTCCATATCTTAACAATTGTCAGTGTTTGACTTTAGCCTTTCTGGGGATCATGTAGATTATCATTGTGATTATCATGATTGGCATCTTTCTGATACTGATTTTCCTTTTATATATTTTCTTTTATGAACTCTCTATTTGGATCTTTTGCTCATTTAAAAAGTCAGATTATCATCTTATTATTGAGCCATGAGTTATTTTTATTCTGAACACATTTCCTTATCAGATATAAATGTTCTGAACATTTTCTCCAAGTCAGTGGCTTACCTTTTTCATTTTTCCAACAGTGATTTTTGAAGAGCAAAAAATTTAACATTTTGATGAAATACAATTAACTTTTTCTTCTAAAAATTGTGTTTTTGTGTCCTATCTAAAAAAATCTTTGTGTAACTCAAGGTCACTAAGATTTTCTCCTAGAAATTTTATAGTTCACCTTTTACATTTAGGTCTATGATCCATTTGGAGTTAGTTTTTGTATGTAGGTGATGGGATGTAAGGGTTGAAGTTCATTTTAATTTTTACATATGGTGATTCAGTTTTTACAACACCATTCTGAAAAGGTCATCATTTCCATATTTAATTGTCTTGGCACCTTTGATGAAAATCAATGGATCCATATGTGCGTGTATCTATTTCAGGAGTCCCTGTTCTGCTTCTTTGATTTATACGTCTAGCTTTAGCTAATACCACACTCTTGATTACTATAGCTTTACAGTAAAATATGTGAATTTCTACAAAAAGTCTTGCTGAAATAGTTACTGGCATTTCACTGAATCTATTGAGAAAACTGGGAGTAATGAGAATAGTCTGGAGCAGCCAATTTGAGGACTGATTTCATGAAATTACTTCTGTAATTCTTCCATCTCTTTGAAAACCTGAGGCAGAATGATTGGGTGTGTCTGTCCAGATTTTATTCCTGTACTCAGTACAGCTTGACCTAGTGCTAAGGAGTCTTTGGAATTCCTTAAATAACACAGAGTGGAAAGTCTTCCCCTAAAGGTAGGAGGGCAAGTATCAAAATCTGAATGTATGTGGATGTTATTCACACATTCATTCTGCAAATATTTACTATGTGTCATGTGTCCAGTACTACTCTAGGTTGTAGCATTAAATGATGAAGACAAATATCCTGCCCTATGAGAGCCTTTCTAGGAATAGTAGTCTTGTGGAGAACTATACCTAGGTTTGATTAAAAATAGTCTTAAAAATTATTCTTCTATGGCTTGTGTTGTAAAGTGGAACAGGAGCGTCCTGCGGGAGCAAGGAGGATGGGTTTGTGGTACAGATGTCTCACACCGGGAGCCGGTTGGGAGACAGACTCAAATTTTATTACAGAATTACAAAGCTTATATAGCATATGGTAGCCAATCACCATTTGTTAAGCTATTTTGATTCTCCTGTGCTAGGCTCGTGATCATACCATATAAGGGAAGAGGAAGTGCCAGGGCCCGGGCCCTGGATGTTCAGGCCCTGAATTCCTGGGCCATGGCTGGGCCCTGGATGCACATAACCAATCAGCAGTTAGCAAGTTTTCCTGATATCCTTGTGCTAGGTTCTAGGCGTTCACAGAGAGCATAATTCACAGCACAGATCTGTCTATGCTTCTGAGAGGAGCAGGTCTGCCTGTTCCATAATTTTGCTTCTTCCTGTGATGCAAACCACATTGCCTTAGGTATTCCTACAGGCTTGACTTAGTACTCTCTCTTATAAGAATTTACCTGGAAAAAAATACTCAGAGAAGTTGTTGAAAATTTATGTAAAAGTGTTCTTAAAATATTTATGCTAGCAAGTTTTGGGGGTGGGGAGTTAAATATTTAATAATGGACAAATTACTAAATAACTGGTGATATGCACAGTTTGTATATTTTGAAATCATTAAAAATTTTAATTTAAATGACTGTGGGTATTTAAGACCATGGGTATTTTGAAATGCCAAATAGTTTTGTAGTCAGATTGAACCAACTTATATGTCTACCAGCAGTGTTTGAGGATATCCATCTCATCTTTTTTTTTTTTAAGGCAAAACTTAGACTTTATTTGTTAAAGTGATGGAAGTCTAAATTCTAGAATCAATCAGTTTCAAACTAGTTCACAAAGCCCAGAATCACGACTCAGAGCATTTATTCTGCAGCATAGCACAACCATATTTACCCAAACCAGAAACAATGCTTCACTGGGATACCCAGCCAGGGACTTTGACTATGCTAGACAATCTATGAAATTCACAAATTAATTAAATGACCCCCCTCTTGGTGGACAAAACAGGATACTTCCAAATAGAAAGAGCGGACTTCAAACCCTGAACACAAAATGGTAAGGGGCTGACAGACAAGGGAGCCTCTTGGGGTCTGATCGAAGTTGTCATCACTCTCATCATTATATTGCTCCTTTTCTCCATCACTTACTTCATTTTCTTCACCATCCTCTATTGCTTTGCTCTTAGTGATCTGGGACAACGTGCCACCCTCACTCTCATCTGCTGTGCTCTTGCTTTACCACTTGTGTGGGCATTCCAAGATTCACCAGGACACGAGACTCACCAAACATATGCCTTTACTCAAAAAGCCCTGGAGCTCTTAGTTTGCAGAGTCAAAGCCATGCTGGTCCTCAACAATTGCAGAGAGGCTTTCTGGCTGGGCAATCTGAAAAACCAGGACTTGCAGGGCGAAGAGATTATATCCCAGAATTCCCAGGAGAATTCCATCTGATCTTTACCTAGTTGCAGTGAGAAATTTATAAAACAATAGGTTGTAGTATCATTGGAGGTGTGTATGTAACACATGACAACACAACCAAGCCAGTTTGGTTGTCAGAAATGCCATCTGCTTTTAACTTTCAATTCTTTGATTACTAGTGACAGGGAATATGTGTTCATCTATTTAGGTTATTTTTATACTTCCTTTGTAAATGATTTTTCTTTTTAAAAGGAATTGGATAAATTGAAGAGTTTGATTTGTTGAGAACATACCTGGTTAGTGAGATTTTTGTTCTTTTGTTAAGAAATACATTTATTGGGCCACAAAGTGGTTTATGAAATGTATTTTAACATGTTATTTTAAATAAATGCCTCAAAATATTAAAGTATTTTCAAAATCACTGGATAAGTCAGTAAGTTATTTGTAATACTTTAAATTGGAAAAAAATTCATATCTAAATGAATTTGAACAGTAAATATTTGTCATTCTTTTCCCATATTTCTTTGTTGTTTAAAAGGTCTGTTATTAGGCAGGGCATTGGTTGTCATATGTTGATTTTGCTTATTGTTTTAGGTATTTGAAAACATGTCTGCCTTGCATATTAGAGCACCACATATTTAACTGTGCTACCCTTCCTGTTATTGAGAGCATCTGCTTCTATAATGTTTGACATTCAATTTTTGATTTGAGAAATAAAAATAAAACTAATAAGTACCAAAAGAAAATTGTTAAGTGTACAGCTACGAAGAGCAAACCATTCACCATCTGTCACCAAATTGCTTTTCTAAAATATAATGACAGGATGTAGAAACATACTGCATCATTGTGTTCAAGCACAAGGTTTGAGGATAGCTTCTTGACTTCCCCGCTCAGTCATTTGCCAGGAACTTGAATTGCAATGTAATTTGGAAGAACAGAGAGGAAGAAGGGAAATCTGTTCAGAGGGAGAGAAAGACAGATAACTATTGCTATCTTGCAAAGTTGGAAGTTGGTAACACATTTGGGAGAAAGGAGAGATATCTCTCAGGGAGAATGGTGTTGGTATGGACTAAGGGCAAGTAAAAGCTGGGTGGAAAGGGTGGGGCCAGATTGCAGGAATCCTGAATCTTCTGCTAAAGAGTTTAATATTCTTTCTGTTTGATAGTAATGGAAGAACACAAATTTAGACATAATGAAAATAATACAAAAATGTTTTGTGAATGGTCTTGGTTCTATCCATAGCCAGGTTGAAGATCTTTACTTGAAAATCTGAGTTACTTGCTTTCCCTTCAATGAGTTTGACCAAAGCAACACAATGATATCAAACACTATTCATTTAAGCAAAAGGAAATTAATGCTTTTTAAAAAAGAATGACTGTTAGAGTCCAATATGTTACAATGGACAGCAAAATCTGTGGATTCTAGTCTGTGGTGGCTTCAGTGGACTGGCAGGGTCTGAGGATTCCTCACCACTGTCTGGCCACAGCTGCTCAATCCTTGCTGCACTGGCAACCATCCCAAGAAGAACTCAGAAGCCCCCTCTGATGGTGTTGTGACAAGAACCTTAAACACCTCCATCCCAGTGACTCAGAGGTTCTTTGTTTGAATTATTAAAATTACTTTCTTTAGAGCCAGGAGACTGACTTAAAATAATAAAAGAATCAGCCAGGTGATATATTTGTTTCTTGAAAGGCAAGCAAAGAAGAACTATTGAAGTTCACTCTCAGTTGTATTTTACACAGTAGGGAAAGGTCTGGAGAGGGTTACTCCACAGCTTCATTGTTTAGCATCTCTTCTGAAAATAGGAAAGGCCACATATTGTATGATTCTATTTATATGTCATGTCCAGAATAATCAAATCCATAGAAACAGAAAGTGAATTAATGATTGCCCAGGGCTGAGGAGCAGAGGTGCTGTTGAGAGGAAATGGGAAATGACAACTAATTGGTTAAATGTTTCTTTTGGGGGTGATAAAGCACTCAAGATAAAAGAACAGCTAGGATGCAGTTGATCCTATTTGTGCTTAGCTGAGATATTTTCCTAAAATCTTACTGGACTAGGAATCAGGGTCATTTCCCTTGTTTCAAACGTGAATATTAAAGAGGGTGAGGTATCTTCTCAGAAGGAAAAGCATCCAAGTTATGTTAATGTTATATAATCATTTACTTAAAATTATCCATTAATGGAATACTATGTGTCAGGTACTATTTCAGGTGCTGCTGCATTTTCTCAAAGTAGCTAAATATCACTGTATTAATAACACTTTTATCTTAGCCTTGTGTAGAACCAACTGTATATAGGATTGGTTAAGAAGGAAAGAGAATAAAAAACAAATAGAGAGCAATGGGTAAAAAACTTTTGTGCTTCAGTGAACACCATCAAGATCATCCAAAGGATGGGAGAAAATATTTGAAAATCATATTTCTAATATCTAAAGATTTCTAGATTATATAAACAACTCAATAATGAGAGACAGTTTAAGAATAGGCAAATGATTTAGATAGACATTTCTCCAAAGATATACAAATGGTTTACAAGCAAATAAAAAGATGCTCAGCATTATTACCCATCAGAGAAATGCAAATCAGTACAAACACAATGAAGTGTCATTTTGTGTCCACTCAGACAACTACAATAAAAAAGACAGAGAATAGCAAGTATTGACAAGTATGCAAAAAATTAGAATCCTCCTACACTGCTGGTAGGAATCTGAAATGGGTCATCTACTGTAGAAAATAGTATGATAGTTCCTTCAGGGATTAACCATAGGCGTCCGATATGACTCAGAAGTTCCATTCCTAAGAATATTCCCTATAGAACTGAATTTCTGTGTCCTCACAAAACTTGTACACAAATGTTCATAGCAGTATTATTCATGATATCTCAAAGTGGAATAAGTAGATGTCTGGGCACAGATGAATAAAATGTGGCATATACCAATAATAGAATATTTTTTGTCAGTAAAAAGAAAAGCAGTACTGATCCATGTTACAATGTGGAAGAACCTTGAATACTGCTAAGTGAGAGAAGCCAGACACAAAAGGCCACATATTACATAATTCCATTTATGTAAAATGTCCAGAGAGGCAAATCTATAGAGACAGAAAGTATATTGGTGATTGTCCAGTGCTGCAATAGGGGTTGCAATTGAGGGGAAACAGAAAATGTCTACTAGTGGGATGAGGATTTCTTTTTTTGGTGGGTGGGGGCGAGGGGATGAAAATGTTCTAAAACTGATTGTGACAAATAATTTTGTCAGAATACAAAAAAATATTGTACACTTTAAATGGTTGAAATACATTGCATGTGAATTATATCTCAATAAAGCTGAAGTGTGTGTATATACTTATGTGTATATTGATCTATCAAATAGAATTCAAGAGGAAAGAAGGAAGGAAGAGAGGAAGAAAAAAAGGAATCTTATGGAGTGAACAAAGAGATGGCTGTGATAAAAATTATAAAAAACAAAACAAAACAAAACAGTAGAACTGTGTCCATTTGCCATTTCTAGGAGAAAGATGTTAATTGATAGAATTAGGGAAGGTTTGAGTCTTCTTTTGGGGGGTACTGGAGATTAAATCCACTGAGCCACACCCCCAGCCTTTTTTATGTTTTATTTTGAGACAAAGTGTCTTGCTAAGTTGCTTTGAGCCTCACTAAGCTGCTGAGGCTGGCTTTGAACTTTCAATCCTCCTATTTCAGCCTCCTGAGTTCCTGAGATGACAGGTGTACCACTACCACACCTGGTATAATTAGGGAAGGTTTGGAAAGAACATATTTGGGTTGAAAAGCTAAATAGTCTTAATTTTGGACAAGGTGTTAGCATGCATAGGAAGGAAGTTGGAAATGTGTCCATAAGCATAGGTGAAAAGTTGGGCATGGAGATAGGAATTTTTTTTTTTTTCGGTGCTGGGGATTGTATCCAAGGCCTTGCACATGCTAGAAAAGTGCTCTACTACTAAGCTACATCCCCAGCCCTGAGACAGGGGTCTGTTTCTTAATAGCGAGGAGGACGTGGGTTAACTCACTGCTGCAGGATTAGCTGAATAGAGAGTAGAGAGAGAAAATCTCTAAGGTCAAGGACAAACAGGCTGGGGAATAAACACCATCAGGCAGTGAAACAGGAGGCAGAAAAGTAGGTGAGTGCAAAGTGTCTAGAAATCTGAGAAAGAATTTCAAGGAAAGTGATGATCAACTTCATCAACTGCTGCAGAAAGTCAGGGAGAAAGAGCTGAAGAGAGGCCACCAGATTTCATGATTAGGAGTCCATTGTGATCCTTTGGAATGTATTTTGTGGAATGACCAGGATGCCAGCTAATTTTTATCATCTCTCTCTCCACCAAATCTTTGCCACTAAAATTTGACTACACTCAAAGCAGCTCTGGAGTTGAAAAGTTGTATGTTGACCTTGATCTCTCCATTGCTGCTTCAGGCTCTCTCCTTCCTTGCTGTCACTCTCTGGAGTTTTCTGAATTCAGTTTCTTACCTAATATTCAGTCCCTACTCATCCACTTGGTGGTTTCTGTACTGAATTTACTGAATCTGCTGTAACCAGGGCCACCAGTTGTCCTGGTCAGTCTGGACTGCTTTAACAAAATGCCTCAGATTGTGTGGTTTAATCCACAAAAATGTAATTCGCACAGTTCTGGAGACTGGAACTCCAAGATCAGGGTGGCAACTTGATTGGATTTTTGATGAAGGCCCGCTTCCTGGCTCATAGACAGTTATTTTCTAGCTGAATCCTCATATGGGGGCAGAGGGGGTGTTGGGGAGAGAAAATGAGAAGTCATCTCTAGTATCTCTTCTTATAATGGCACTAATCCCATTCATGAGGGTTCCACCCTTATGGACTGATTATTTCCTGATGACCCTACCTCCTAATACCATCATACTGTGGATTAGGGTTTCGACATATGGATTTGGGGGACATAGTCAGTCTATAGCACCAAAGAGCTTTTTGTTACCAAATGCAATAAATACTTTTTAGTCCTAGGTACACTTGAGGGACACAGGCAAAAGAGGAAACAGTATGGCATGGAGTCACCATAGTTGTGGGTAGAGAAGAATGGACTGGCAGATGGTGACAAAAGCAGCAGACCCATCTGCCTCTGTCCTCAGGTGTTCATGTTTCTCCTTGCAGCTCAATGTTCTCCCCTTTCTGACCTCACACCATTTCTTTTCTTCTTTACAAATATTCCCAGAGTGATCTCAACTAGCTCAGGTTGCTTCATTTACGATTTGTAGGCAGATGACTCCCAAATCTCTGTATCCAGTCCGGGTAGGGTATAGAGGTGCTGAAAAGTGGATTAAGGAATTATATGGTTGAAAAGGTGTTAGTCAAGGGTCCTACTGAGATGAAATGAGATATTTTGGCTACAATATTTGTCTATTTAAATATGAGAGTATGTTTCTTCTGTTATCTAAAATCTATATTGAAAATATGAAACTGTTCTAAAGGTTCTAAGAATTATTGTTATTTACATAAGTAATTCCTGAATACATTCTTATTGGAAGTCTCCATGCCTAACTCCAAATTCAACACAAGTAAACAACATTGGTAATTGAAAGGGTAGATTTTTGTATACGTGTTCATCTATTCCTTATGTACATATTGAATTACATCATTTTGACTTATATGCCTCCCAAGTGTGTGTTTTATATGGTTATGACTGCTTAAGGAGGGATATAAGAAGCACTAGCTGCAGGGGGGGATCCTGATGGGTGTGGAGAGGAGGAAGAACACTTGTTTCTTTTTCCTTTTGGACTAGAACTGCTGATCAGAGGAGAGTTGTCAAAACACATTGCCCATGGGGAGGGACGGTGTAAATGATGGGTCTCCTGCTGAGTCTGGAGACTTGTGTGAAGGGGGTGGGATGGAAAAGAACAGTTATGAGTGTAAAGTAGAGAGAGATTAAATTATTATCATTTAGCAGGAGCCCCACCTTCCTCCTCTGCATTGTTAGACAATATCAATTAGCAGAGGTGGAGAGGTATTCTTGGCATTTTGTTTTCTGTTGTCCAGGGATAGGCACACACAGAGGAGACTGGGAATGAGCCAGCTGGGGATTAGCACAGTAGGCATTGTTTAACACTGAAACTGGAGGAACATCCTTAGGAAGGGGCTTGCAAAGGAGGGAAGTAGAAACCTGAAGAGACAGTCAAAGACCCTGTCATCTCTTGGCAGGTTCTGCAAGTGTATTTCATTTCTTGCGCTTTCTTTGATGAATGAAGCCCTGAAGGTGCCTATTTATATGCTTTGCTAGACCTGCTATTCCCAGGTTTCTCGTGTCCCCAATTTGAACATTACCTAGGTGTCAGCAGGCAGTAAGGAAAGGCAGTTTTCTACACATACCTAGTTCCCATCAGCACTTACCTGTTTTTCACTTACGTCACTGAAAACTAATTTCTAATTTGTTTTCCATTATCATTCTAAGATCTCTGGGCATTTCTCTGCTGCTGTTCCTTCTTGGCATTTGCCAATTTCTAGGGTTCTCTATTATCAAATAACCATGCAGAAAACAATTTCCCCAAAGATATTGGACTGTATTTTTTAAAAATGTAAAGAATTGTCCATGTTTATTAATGAAATACGTGGACATTTTGCATCTGGTTTGGCTTGTTTTTGCTATACTTCCTGCTGCTTGGCCAAGGCATTATTTTAAATGTGACTTAATATACCTTGAAATTCCTTTCGCAAACTATTAATATATTAAACAGCATCAGAACCGAAGCAACAATAGCCTATATTACAATTACCCTAAATGTTTAGGTTTAAAGCTTTTTATTTTTTCACACACAATTCTATATTATGCCTTTCTTTTATTTTCTTTTTCTGATTTAAAAATAATATATTATAATTAAGAAAAATTTTGAAACTTTTTTCAATAAAATGGAATTTATTTTTCAGTGTGTTTTTTATTTGGATGAAGCCTTTGGTGAGGTGCGCCCCAATCTCTTATTAATATGAAGACTCCTCATACTCTTATTCAGTATATTTTCAGTGGTTACAATAGTAATTATTTTCTTCTTTTGTTTTTTATTTTCTATTTTCCATAAATCATTTCTTTATCATGTATCCATTTCAATTCTTTTGAACTGAACATCAGTGTTTACCTAATTTAAACTAGACTTTACTGAAAAGTACAATGTCTCTGCAAAACTTGCCACAGATTCTGAAATTTGTAGCAAAATTTTCTTACACTCATGGTATTGATTCTTTGCGTTTAATGGAAAAATATTAGCTGTCAAAAACATAACATCATCAAAGTTCTCAGAATAAAAAAGTTTAAGAGGTTGTAGTTAAGTCTGAACTTTTTTTTAAAGAATTTTTTTTAGTTCCTTCAGAGAGAAGATTATTTTTGAAATCAGGATGAAATTACGTGTAATTATGTTGAAGTCACCATTGTCAGTATTTTGGCATATTGGTAATATTTGGTCTTAATCTTCTTTTATAACTTGTTCCATTTTTTTATACAAGTTTTAAACATAGAAAAATGAAATACTAGCACATACAACACCCACATACCTGCCACACAACAGTCTTGTCTCTCTGATCTCAGTCTCCCCTTTGGAGAAGTGAACACAGACTTTTAACTTAAAAAAATAACAAAGGCATTCTCTTATACAACTGTATACCATTATTACCAAAATTAATAACTCCTCGACATAACCTAATACTCAGACCATATTTAAAATGTTCCCAATTTTCCCCAAATGCCTTTTGTAAATCACGTTTCTTTTCTTTGAACCAGGATACAATCAAGGACAGCCATTGTATTGTTATTTCATAACATTGCCTTTGAAAAATACCAGTCTTATATAGATTGTCTCACATTCTTGTGGGTGATTATTTCCTCAAGGTGACATTGTTATTTGTATCCCTGCATCTCCCATAAATTGGAAGTCAGATTTCAGACCTTGGTTATATTGAGGATAATGTTTTGGCAAGGCTGGTTCATAGGTGATTCTGTGTTATGCATATTGGTTCATGTCAGGAGGCACGTGGTACCGGCTTGTCCCACTAGGATTGATTGGTATTGTTTGCTTTCTTAGTTTAAGTGATTGTTAGTCAGTTTTTCATCTCTGTAACCAAAATACCTGACCAGACCACATTTGCAGCACTCTGCCCAACCTCTTACTGCAACATACAAGATGAAGGAGCCTTTTAATCAGGGAAAAGCCCTGTTTTAGTCAGCTTCTTTGCTGCTATGACCAAAAGATCTGACAAGAACAACTTTAGAAGCGCAAAAATTTATTTGGGGGCTCACAGTTTCAGAGGTCTCAGTCCATAGAAGGCCAGCTCCATTTCTCAGGGCTCATTCTTCTTTATGACTGAGTGATATTCCACTGTGTATATGTACCACATTTTCTTTATTCATTCTTCTGTCATAGTGTCCCAGAGATTTTGACATTTTCTATTGCTTTTCTTATTTACCTCTAAGTATTTTTAAATTTCATCCCTGATTTCTTCTGCTATCCATTGGTTATTCATTAGTGTATTATTTATTCTCTAGGTGTTAGAGTAGCTTCTATTTATCATTGATTTCTTATTTCATTCCATTATAATCTTATAGGATGCAAGGTAGTATCTCTATTTTTCTTTTCTTTTCTTTTTTTTTTTGGTACTGGGGATTGAACCCAGGGGCACTCCTTCACTGAGCCACATCCCCGCCCTAGTTTGTATTTGATTTAGAGACAGGGTCTCACTGAGTTGCTTAGGGCCTTGCTAAGTTGCTGAGGCTGGCTTTGAACTCACGATCCTCCTGCCTCAGCCTCCCAAGTGCTGGGATTATAGGCGTGTGCCACCATGCCCAGCTATTTTTTTTGTATTTGCTAAGAGTTGCTTTGTGGCCTAAGATATGGTCTATTTTATAGAAGGATTCATGTGCTGCTGAGAAGAAAATGTACTCAGTCCTTGATGGATGAAATATTCTATATATTTCTGTTAAGTCTAAGTTAGTATTATATTTTTTAATTGTAGCTTTATTTAGTTTTTGTTTGGAGGATCTGTCCAGTGGTGAGAGAGGTGTGGGAGCCTCTGCCACATCCCGCGTGGATGAGAAAAGGGTTAACTGCCCCAGGAGGATGATGGCTGTATATCACTCAGTTACCCAAAAAAACTTATCTACTCAATAAATACACTTGAGCCAATACTTTTTTAAATGAGAGGGGGCATGACCAGTCTGGCCATACCAGCTCTGGTCTCTTACAACAACAACTCACCCAACTCTCTTTTATTTATAGTATACAGGTAAAGGAGGCAAGAACTGGGAGGAGCTTCTTCTCTGATGGACAGGATAGGGTAAAGTTAGGGGAGCCATTCTCCTAGGGGGAAAATTCCAGAAGGAGACAGGGAACCACTCCCACACAGTGCCACATCTTCCCGGTAGTTCCTAGGAGCCAGGCCTCTGCGTCCCATGGCTCAACCTAGTCTGATTCTGCTAAATAAGAATGGCATCCCAAGCTTAACCAACAGGCTAAATCACTTGGAAGATAGAACCTCAGATATTGAAGACAAAATATTTAATCTTGAAAACAAACTCAACCAGACAGAGAAGATGGTAAGGAATCATGAACAGAACCTCCAAGAATTATGGGACATCATGAAAAGACCAAATTTAAGAGTTATTGGAATTGAGGAAGGCACAGAGACCCAAACCAAAGGAATGAATAATCTGTTCAATGAAATAATATCAGAAAATTTTCCAAATCTGATGAATGAAATGGAAAATTAAATTCAAGAGGCTTATAGGACACCAAATACACAAAATCACAACAGATCCACACCCAGGCACATTATAATGAAAATACCTAACATAAAAAACAAAGATAGAATTTTAAAGGCTGTAAGAGAAATACATCAGATAACATATAGAGGGAAACCAATACGAATATCAGCAGATTTCTCAGCCCGGACCCTAAAAGCAAGAAGGACCTGGAACAACATATTCCAAGCACTGAAAGAAAATGGATGACAAGCAAGAATCTTATACTCAGCAAAACTTACCTTTAGATTTGAAGATAAAATAAAATCATTCCATGATAAACACAAGCTAAAAGAATTCACAAATAGAAAGCCTGCCCTACAGAAAATCCTCAGCAAAATATTCTAAGAGGAAGAAATAAGAAATGACAATGGAAGTCAGCAAAGGGAGGAATTACCCTAAAGGAACAGCCAATTAAAGGAAAAACCAAGCAAGATTAAAAATCCAAAAATAAGTCAAAATGACCAGGAATACAAGTCATATCTCAATAATAACCATAAATGTAAATGGCCTAAACTCATCAATCACATAGACTGGCAGACTGGATTAAAAAGAAAGACCCAACAATATGCTGCTTTCAAGAAACTCATCTCATAGAAAAACATGTCCACAGACTAAAGATGAAAGGTTGGGAAAAAACATACCATGCACATGGACTTAGTAAAAAAGCAGGAGTTTCCATTCTCATTTCAGATAAAGCAGACTTCAAGCCAATGTTAGTCAGAAGGGATAAAGAAGGACATTTCATACTGCTTAAGGGAAGCATAAATCAGCAAGACGCAACAATCATAAATATTTATGCACCAAACAATGGCGCATCCATGTACGTCAATCAGATCCTTCTCAATTCCAGGAACCAAATAGACCAAAACACAATAATACTGGGGGACTTTAACACTCCTCTCTCACCATTGGACAGATCTTCCAAACAAAAATTGAACAAAGAAACCACAGAACTCAATGACATAATCGCTAATTTAGACTTAACAGACATATATAGAATATTCCATCCATCAAAAAATGAATACACTTTCTTCTCAGCAGCTCATGGATCCTTCTCTAACATAGACCATATGTTATGGCACAGAGCTACTCTTAGCAAATACAAAAACATAGAGATACTACCTTGTATTCTATCAGATCATAAAGGAATGAAATTAAAAATCAATGATAAAGTTAAAAACAGAAACTACTCCAACACCTGGAGATTAAATAATATGCTATTGAATTATGCATGGATAACAGAAGACACTGGGGGGAAAGAAAAAAAATTCTTAGAGGTCAACGAGAACAAAGATACAACATATCAAAATCTCTGGGATACTATGAAAGCAGTGCCAAGAGGAAAATTCATTGCATGGAGTTCATTCAATAAAAGAATGAAAAGTCAGCACATAAATGACCTCACATTACAGCTCAAAACCCTAGAAAAAGAGGAACAGATCATCACCAAAAGTAGTAGAAGACAGGAAATAATTAAAATCAGAGCAGAAATCAATGAAATTGAAACAAAAGAAACAATTCAAAAAATTGACAAAACAAAAAGTTGGTTCTTTGAAAAAATAAACAAAATTGATAAACCTTTAGCCACACTAACAAAGAAAAGGAGAGAGAAAATCCAAATTACTAAAATTTGTGATGGAAATGGAAATATTACAACAGACACAATTGAGATACAAAACATAATTAGAAGCTATTTTGAAAATTTATACTCCAACAAAATAGAAAACCTGGAAGACATCAACAGGTTCCTAGAGGCATATGAGCCACCCAAACTGAATCTGGAGGACAT
>JAJEJO010002426.1:0-176436 GCA_020662805.1 Glaucomys volans
TGCACGACCATCACTTTTAGCTCCTGAGCAGGACTTTTATCTTTTTTGGCCCATTCCCCCTCAATTTGACAATTTTGTAAAATGTCACACAAAAGTACGCTGGTAGACAAGAAGGCTGCGTGGTGACGCACTTGGCTGTCTTTAGGAGATCCCAGGAACACAGGCAGTGATTGCAGCCCGTTGGGGCGGGTGCATCTGTTACTTACAGGATGACCTGTGGACTGAAGCGCCAGCAGCAGGGGGTGCTTCATGCCCTTGCCCAGCTCAGTCAACACCTGGGGACTGAACCATGAACTGTGTTGTTGGGGAACAGTTACTTAAAGCATGGTAACAAATTTGTGCAAAGTGAGGCCAAGTCTATGTGTCGATATTTGTGTACATTTACATACACACATATATGAAGTATATAGTATGAGTTCGAGGGCAAACAGCCTCCATTCATGGCCACCATTGCCACAAAGGGAAACACACCCAGGGCAGGTTCTGGTGATCTTGTGCAAGTTATCCTGAAATGTTCTCTGAGAAGGTTTCCTGCATAGATAATATAGGGCCACTGCCACAAGCCAGGACAGCCTTCACCTCACTGGGAGACAGCATCTCTGACCCTCCTCACTCTCCGTGATCTTAGAAACCAAATCACAAGTTGGTTTTGAGCACATGAACACAGGCTGAGCCACCAGCAAACAGCAACGGCTACGGGATGAAACTTCCTATATTGTATTTTTACTGGGTTTTATGTATTTTATGTGTTTTTAAAAGCATAATGCGATGTCAAAATTGATCCTCGGAGAGAGACTTAAGAGAATTCACTAAAATGAAAATGTATTATATTTACTGTATAGAATTTCTGCTAGACATTTCCAGGGACCAATTTTGTGCACTTTCTGGTTTTCATCAAGTCTTCAATACGTGGAGTTACAAGTAACCGCCTTCAGGGAGGTGCTCTGTGGACACCAGTTAAAAGGGGTTTTTGTTTTTCAAAGCAGACTTCGCAGGACCCGGAGCCTGGGCTGCTCCACTGTGCTCCAAGCCAGGGTCTCACACAATGGGAATGTGATAAGATGCTGGCCATGATGGATGGGGAGGAAGATAAGGGCAGGAAAGAAAACCTTACACAGACCTGATTCCAAGATGAATGATAGAGTTTGAGAAAATACAAGTTTAGAAACAGAAACAAAAAAAGGATAAAAATAAGCGAGGAGTTAAGTTGATGTGTAAAAAACAAAGGGACACAACACACTGACCTTTATTGGTCCAAAACTTCCTGACATGCAGACCAATACCAGCCACTTAATAAATGGGTTAACCATTTGCTTCAAATCTTAAAATTTTTAACAAAAAAAAAAGAACAACAACAAAAAAAACACAACACCATTTCATCATGAATAATTCACCCACTTTCCAGGAAGCACCTAGCAAAATACAATGAAATGGGAAAAAATAAAAAGAAAACTCTCCATAGTGACTCTTCCTTTCTCTTGGTTCATGGAGCACATTTCCATATAGTAATCCACAAAGGCCAACTAACCATCACAAGAGGGTTTAAAAGGATCTCTCCATCCATCCTAGAATAAAAATGCACAGAATAGGGATCAAATTTCCATCTGCAAATACAGTTCTCTTTCTCCTGATGTCACTCTAATCTACCAGTTGAGGGGTATGCAAAAATATAATTTGCAAAGGAGGCTCAGGCAGGACCAGCTCTGAAGTGCACCAGTCCCTTGTTATTCAAATGGCACTTGACACCGGCTAAACCGAGAAATACTTATTGGAAACCACAGCCCTCGTTACCCAAAACAAAGAATGGGCTCTTTCCCTGACCAGGCTCTCCAGACACCAAATGCAAATTAAACCAGCAGAACAAAAACTGAACTGAGAAGGCGCAGATTGCAAGAGCCTGGCTGTAAGTTCAGCCATTCACAGGCCCCGAGAAGGAGAGGAGGACGTCACTCAGAGAAACAGCTGGGCCAGGCTAAATGAGAGGCTCCTTCTAAGCCCAGAAACGTTCGGTTCCACTTCCCCAAGTCTCTTAGTATTTCCCTTCTCTTGGTTGGCTATGTCAGGTTGAAAATTGAAAACTCATCAAAAAAAATATATATATATATGATATGAACTCCTGGCTAGCGCTTTTTTAAGCTATAAACTTCCTTAATCTAAAATTATTTCTTTTTTGCCCAAAGGAGCTTCATACTCCAACTTTCACTTCCATTATCTTCTCTATCAGCAAAATGATTAGGTAGAGATTTCTCTCAATTCACAGGAAAAACAAATGCCAACCCCACCCCCACCCCCAAAAAGAAAAAAAAAGAAAATTAGGCCTCTGAAGAAAGATTTATAGTATTTTACAGCCAAGCTGTAACCCAGCCTAGATAGGAAGGGGCTCAGGCTGAAGTAACAGGCCAGGTCTCAAGTGGAAAGGGTACCCAGAGAGGGTTTTGCCTTTTCCCTTTCGGGTGTTATTTTTATTGATGGGGTGGGGGGTTCTGGGAATTGAACCCAGGGCCTCTGAGCCCAGGCTCTGCCCACATGTTCTAAACCTGCTCATGAGAGTTGAGTTTGGGGTGATGTGTGGGCAGGGCTTACAGGTCAGATGGAAACTGTCCTTCTGGTCTGCTCACTCAAGCATCAACTCATCACCTTGGGAAAGTCCCTCCACTGGCAATTATCTCTCACCAGCAGATAACAGATAATTTTTATTACATTCAGTCATTTCTCTTGCCTCCAGGAGAACTGGCTTCAGAAAGCTAGTCTAACATTATAATGCTCAACTTTCAGGGGAGAATTTTCAGAATTTCGGCCATGATGCCAACGGGACTTAATGACCAACAGCCCAGGGATGTGCCCTCCTCTCTCTAACCCAGACAAATACCCCTCCCAGCCCCAGGTGGGGAACGCTCCAGCAACCCCTGCACTAACCCACAGCAGCAGGTGGGGCCCCAGCTTCTTTTTCACCCTGGCTGCCAGGAAACTCAGAGTTACCATCTGTCTCAGAAGACCTTAAAATCCATTTCCTTCCCCTTCCTTCCGGGTTCTTCGTTAATCATTTTCATTTTATTGGGCCTGCACTTGCATGTTAAGCAGTCTCAGATCATTTTGAAAACCAAGCAAAATATAAAAGCAAGCAACAAGAATGGAATATTCCCCATCTTACTTGAGTTTTCCTATATTGTGTGCACTACTAAAGATCTGGCCACCGAGTAGACCCTGTCAATCACTTGTACTGTTCCTAAACCTCAAAACCAAAGGTCCATTCCTCCCTCCCGGAAGGTCCACTTAAACTGCTGATCAGATTCTCCAACTCTTTCAACACAAGTTGAGTGGCCCTTATCCAAAATGTTTGGATCCAAAAGTGTTCCAGATTTCAGTTTTTACCAGTTGAATATCCCTGATCCAAACATCTGATCTCTAAAAGTGCTCCAATATCTGAACAGGATGCTCAACCCATACAAGAAATAACCAATTAAGTGGGCCTCTTGATGACATACACTCTACTGGTGTGCAAGGGGGTAGCCTTGTTGGACACAAAGTAAATCTCCTTTAACCCACGATTGTCCTAAATGTTCACCTGGCAACATGAAGCATCACTCTCCCACTCTAATAGAGAAGAACACTAAAAGAAGAAAGGGGTCAGGCATGGTGGCACACACCTGGAATCCCAGTGGTTCAGGAAGCTGAAGACAACAGGATCAGGAGTCTGAGGTCAGCCTCAGTAACTTAGTGAGGTCTTATACAATTTAGACCTTGTCTCCACATAAATAAAAAGGGCTCGGGATGTGGCTCGGTGGCAAAGCACTGTGGGTTCAATCTCCAGTAGAAGAAGAAGAAAGAAGAAGAAAGAAGAAAGAAGAAGAAAGAAGAAAGAAGAAAGAAGAAAGAAGAAAGAAGAAGAAGAGTTCTAGCTGGGACACAGAGACACTTAATAAATGTTGTCATATACATGAGAATTCAGGCCTGATTATTTTTTTAAAGTTTTTTTAGTTGTAGATGGACATAATACCTTTGTTTTATTTATTTTTATGTAGTGCTGAGAATCAAACCCAGTGCCTCACACATGTTAGGCAAGTATCCTACCACTGAGCCACAACCCTAGCCCCAGGCCTGATTATTTTTCCATTCAAAATTAGTTCAGTGCACCTGCCACATGCCTGTCATGAGCAAGGCACTGTGCTTGATGCAACAAGGGAATTGGAGATGAATAATACAGTACAGGTGCTGTCCTCGAGTGTCCCTCCTTCTAAGGTGACGGGGTAATAAAGCAACCAGAACCTGGACAAAAATGTGTACGAGATATTCAAAGACAATCATAATTTCAAGTATTTACAAATAAGTTCATTTGGCTCCACTGCATGTGTCCCAATTTGGGTCTGGGAAAAAAGCTACAATGACCTTAAAGGTGGCAAAACTTGTCATGGCAAATAATAAAGATGACCTGGCACTCAAAAACAGCTACTTACACCACGGCTTGGATTCACCTACACCTGTGAGATGGGAAGAGCATCACGTTGCTCCTTTTACATCAGGAAGCTGAAACCCAGCCCCTGTAAAATTAAAAGCAACTTCCTGATAACTGCTTTTCTGCATCTGGTATTTCCTCATGCTGAGAATAAAAACTTCCTCATGCTAAGGACAGACGCAGTCACAGTCAGCTACATCTACATGTGTGCACCACCTGGCCTTTGTCTCTAAATATTGTAACTGCTTCTGTAGGACCAGCAGAGGCAATCGAGTGCTTTTCCCCAGTTTGACCAAAGGGCAAAAAATTTTGTTCTTTTTCCATCATTTGCCTAATTCTTTGTTTTGTTTTTGTTTTGTTTTGTTTTGTTTTGTTTTGGTACCAGGGATTGAACCCAGGGGCACTCCACCACTGAGCCACATCCCCAGCCCTATTTTGTATTTTATTTAGAGACAGGATCTCACTGAGTTGCTTAGGGCCTTGCTAAGTTGGTGAACTCATGATCCTCCTGCCTCAGCCTCCCAAGTGCTGGGATTACATACACCACTGTGCCTGGCTCATTTGCCTATTTCTTACGCAGAGCAGCAGGTGTCCAGGCAGGCTTCCTGGCCTGGCTGCTGGCAAGAAAACTGAGGTGCAGGGATGAAGCAATTCAATACACTTTCAGACATGGTAGGTACAGTGAGGATGCTGAATCACCGTCTTCTCCCGTCTCCCTCTGGCCTCCACAGGGAATCTAGAACGAAGATCAGTCAGGAAAGTTTGAGAGTGTGGGCCAAAAAGGCAGGAGGATCATCATCATCCATCATCATCACCACCATACGGCTAACACTTATGCAGCTCGACTGCACCTTTGAACTGCTACCATGCCTACCATACAGATGAGGAAACCGAGGCACAGACAGGTCACAACTGGAAAGAAGCAAAGCAGCACCTGGGCTCAGAAGGCCAAGCTCCTAGACACTCAGGACGTGATTCTATTTGTGTGTCAGTCCCTGATCAGGCTAGATGGAGGATGAGTGTATTCAGGAAATGCCAGGGGACAGCATGAAGTGGGTACAGAGGGCCTTACTGGCCCTTCTAAGCCCAGGAGTCGAAGTCTCATCGGGCAGGGACCAATCAGAGCCGACTGTGGGTGGGACTGGCGCCTTGGAGCAACACGTGCCTGGCCAATGAGTGTGCACAGCCACGGCTTCAGTCCGGCCCACTGCAGTGTCTGACCCTCACACTGTCCCTTGCTGCTGGCTCTCTGGACCCAGGGGAGAGATCTCCTTTCATTCTCTTCAAGGCCTCTGCTCAGCCCTGACCTTAAACATGAACTCTCTCCCTTACAGCTCAACACTGCCAGATTCTTCATTGCTCTTCTCAATTTTCTGGGGGAAAAAAAAAAAAAAAACTACAAAAAGCTACTCTCCACAAAAATAGTTTTTGGAATACCAGTAAGGTGCTTCCTTGAAGCCCCTTCCAGCACATCACCACCAAGTTAGTACCAGAAACCACTTATCTCTTCCTGTGCCATTTGCATATCTGATTCCAGTGTGTGTCTACTCAGAAGTTAAAGGTCCCTGGGCTCAATTAACTTTAAAACCTTAGATAAAGTATCACACACTGTGACTCAGTGCCACGGATAAAGAGCTGAGGATTCCTGCCATTGTGTCACTAATAGCTGAGGAGGCAACAGGGGCTCACTCTGACCTTTTGTTTCCAAGATCCTTCACCAATTATAAGTAGAACATTTTGCTTGGTGCTGTACTGGTTCAACTAAACGTGTTTAAGTTTTCTGTTTATTCCTCTGGGAAACAGAAAGCTCCTCCCACCTGGAATGGCCCCTGCAGCCACATGCAGACTGCACCGGCCAGCCTGGGCCACCATTCAGACTCAGAGGCTTGATTGCTTTCTCCACATTCTTAGCAGCACTGGGCGAGGAGCTGGCACTAAAATGTTCTTAACAGTAATTTACAATGGTCTCATTTCTTTCCCATCAGAATAAAAAGCCACAGAGCTGGTGCATTGTGTCATAATTCTTGGGAACAAAACAGTCCTCATGCATTCACTTTTCTTTTTTCTTTCTGTAATTTAAGGACAAATTCCAAATACTTTGCCTCTTCAGATGCCATAATTTGATCTGAAGTTTTATGAAGCACTGGTTTTAATGCTCAGAAGGTTAGGACCTTAAATGACTAATGTGAAATCTGTAGAAAAGAAAATACCCCAAAGTTATAACTGCCACTTGCTATTCCATGTGTCAATCTACCACAATGATAATGATTTTGCAAGGCTAAGAAGAACTCACATTCCAAAAAACCGCATTCCATGATTTACAGGCCTACAGGACCGATCAATTGTATTTTTCCATTGTAAAGGAAAAACCTACATAGCAAGGGAAAGCAGAGAGCTGTTTCTGAACTCGCTGATGTTCTTATTTTAAACCAAGCTTGTGATATGGGGTCTACAGCCAGGGGGTCGAGTTTTAGATAAGGATGGTCACAGAACAATGAGTCATCATACCACCCTGAAAAGTGATCCAATACCCACAGATAATTCCAACTGGAGAAGAATGGTAATTGACTATAAAGTAGCCCGGCAGAGGTGAAAACATAAATGGAAAGCAAGAGCCATGTGCTAATTTAGGTTCTACTAAGGAGTTGTCAGTGCAAAGGAGTGAGCTCATCCCAACAGGAGCCCCAAAACAAACGGTTGGCATTCCCAAACCTACGACTAAAGTTCCTGGTCCAGGAAGGTAAAGCTCTCTGGCACAATTTAAAGTATGTGGGCACACTTTTTATGCTCATATAAAAATCCTGGGAAATCATCAGAATTAAAAAAAAAAAAAAAAAACAGCAGAAACTATGGAAATATGGGGCTGGGGATATAGCTCAGTTGGTAGAGTGCCTGCCTCGCAAGCACAAGGCCCTGGGTCCAGGACCCCAGGGGAAAGTGGAGGGTCCCACCCCTGGGAGGCTCTCCATGTTCTAGTCCCATCCACCTGCTCAGGCCTCTTGACCTCCCACTGTCCCTGTTACAGGCAAATCCCACCTGTCATCATGGGGGGGGGGGCAACTTTCCCCAGACCCGACTTCACACCTGTGCTCGTTCCACTCGCTCTGGCTGCTCACAGGGCCACTCAGATCCACAACACGGGGTCCATAGCACAGCTCTGCAGAAGGGAGGGACAGCCCTTCCTCCTGGGCAGCAAGGCCCAGACTGCCTTGCACAGGCAAGAAAGGGAAAGGTGAGTGTGGGGAAGGAGTGGAGAGTGTGTGTGTATACATGAGAGAGCAAACTCATGAGTGGGTACACAAGGGGGAGCCAGGTGGGCACAGGTGAGCACCTGTCCCAGTGGTGCCTTCCATCCATGTCCTTCACACCTTTCCAGAACCAACACCTGGCACCTGACCCTCTGTGAAGACTGCCAAATAGCCATGTCCCTCCTTGTCTATTTACAGAGCCCTGTTGCAAGCACAGCATGGAGCCTGTGGACAGACAGCCCCGAAGGGACATCAAGGTGGGTGGGAGGAAAGACAGAGGAGAATGGGGGAACCCTGGCAACAGCCTCTGACATCAAGCCCTGGAAGAATGCCTCCCAACTCTGAGAAACACAGCCAGGTGCTTCTAACACGCCAGTGCTGCAGTCGGGAAAGCGTAGTGACACACAGCTGGAACGACACTGGGGTGTTGTCTTTAGACTCACAGGTCACAAACGGGCTTTCCCTTCTTTGTTGTTTTTCAAAGTGTTCTTTCTAGTCATTCAGGAAGGGACTGAAGCAACCGAGGCTCAAGACTACATACTTCTACATTTCTTCCATGTGAATCAGACACATCCACCCTCAGCCAGCCCCAGCAGCTGGCTTCCAGAGACCCTCAGGCACAGCCCCTGCCCAGCGTGGCCTTGTGCCCAGCAAGTCTTCTGCTGGCACTACCTGGGCACAGTAGTGAGGGAGCCTCCAGCTCTGCAGGGGTGGACAGAGTTCAGAGCAGCATGCAGGGCTCTGCAGTGTGCTGGAGAAGGAGAAGGCCACCAGGGGGGTGAGTAAGGAGGATGGACCTCCGGAAACAGGAGGAGAGAGCACAATCTGGTACGAGACCACCAGGGAAAATGGGAACAGCTGTCCAGTGGATGAGGGTGGCCAGAGTCACAGGGCAGGAAGTGACGTAGGCAGTGCTGGGGGTAGCCCATGAAGAGGGCTTATGCAAGCTGCACCAGGGGACTAAGCCCTTATTGTGCATGCACTGGACAGTGACATGCCCATCTGTGCTGCGCCTGCCACTGCCAGAAGGTTGGGGAGGAGAGGAAGGTCCTGAGGCCAACCCCAGGAAAACTTGCCCCAGGCCGGCCTTAAGCACTCAGGAAGCACCTGCTAGGCAGCACTGGACCCCTGCTCCTGGATCAAGTCTGCCTGCCAGCATGTCCTTTCTAACATTTCTAGGAGATGAACAGTTTTCAAAGAATGTCTCCAGTTGTATAATAGATAGAATATTTCCTCAATTTTAATCTACCTTAGAGTTTTAACATCACTCTTCCCCAGACCCCTCCCCAGATTAGATGATTCCCTTAGTATGTTGAGCAAAATGTTTGGAGAGTTGACAAGAATTCTTTCTTCAGTAAAAATTGTGCAATGCATGACCTCTGCATTATGATGTCAGCAACACATGAGCATGTGCCACCAAGTGTGTCACTTCTTTATACGAGCAAGTTCCTCAAGCAAACTTCTCACCATGAGAATCAAACACAATGCACACCCTGGTACCTTCCATCCCGCCTAGCTTTGGGTGGGGTGGGAGAGTTTTGTTGTTGTTGTTTTTTTTTTTTTTTTTACCCCACTAGAGGTAACTCTAGTTTGCTATTCCTGCTTTTCAAGAAAAACTTGCTCAACTGTAATCCCAGCTAGCCTAAGGAACAAAGATAGCTCTGAAATGTCATTACTAACTACCTTTGATAGAGTAGGAAGCCAAGTGAGTGCTGAACACACCTTACACATTTTTTACCAAAATCTTGCTGTTATTCAAAATGTCTATGAAATTAATACTTGTACAAAAATCACATTAGATGTCAAGAATTTTTTTAAAAAGTGATCATCAGCAAAATCATCCATGCTCCCTAGAATTCAAAATCTATACAAAGAACTATCACCATTTCATTGAAATGTCTTTGCATGAGTGACACATATTATTACCATAATAATTACTGTCCACAACTGCTGAGACACCCTGCAAAAGAGGGTACACACAATACACAGACCTTTTTCTTCAGCATTTGGGAGGGGTTTTTTTGTTTTTCCAAACCTGTGAATCTTAAATTCCACATAAACTGAAATTTTGGCCCGTTGCACTGCATCTCAAGTGTTATGGCTTTTATGCTTTTAAATAACTCTTTTAGACCAAGAAGTTTCTACTTATCTTCTGCCTATTGTAGCGGGGCAGTGCTGCGCCCAGGGGCTTGCAGAGTCAGTATGCGGATAGCAATTCCAACTAGCGTTCATTCATTCCACACAGTTTAGCAAAATTTCTCATAAAACCTTTGTACCTCCCATATCGGAGACTCATGAGAAATCCCCAGCTTCCTGCTCCTCACCTGCCTGTTCAGCACCTGTGATCTGTGCCGTGCCCCTTGGATGCCCCAGGCCTTGCCATGTGGTGCCCCACCAAACTCGCTCCACCCTCAGTTCCAGGGCAGAGCTGCTCAGCAATCTTCCCTGCATACAATCCCCACCCACAGCCCCCACCCTACACACAGATGGGAACCAAATACCCTATGACCCACCTTGTGAACAGAGATTGAAAAAGAGACATCTAGTCCACGTGTCTACATTCTTATCTCCTACCTTACCAGTGTCCCCTAACTAGTGTCCGTATGAAGATACCTGGATCTGAACTGGTGGCAAGTCACTGGATCTCCCCTGACTCTCGCTCCAGGCCACCCCACCTTTTACCCATATCTTTAGCTCAGTTCTTAGAGGGCTTGTTTACATGCTTGGAGCCAACACAATGCTGCAAAGAACACCCAACATCTGGAATTACAGAATGAGTTCCAACCGAGTTCTAGAGATGAATGAGTCATCCCATGCCTGGATCCAACAAGTCAGAGGTTAGGGCTGGTGATGGAACAGCTCAGTTCCCAGGGTATGTGAGGGCTCAAATCTTCCAGAAGGATAAAATCAGACCTCTGTAGCGCAGAGCTGCCAAAGGAGCCTCTACAGTCCTGGGCAACATGAATGACGCTACCTTGTATGGATTTCCACGATGACAAATCTCACACCATAGTGCATTAGCAGACCACAGCAGGGCAGTTGAGAAGGCAGATTCTGGAAGCCACACTTGTAGATGAAAACCCTGGTTCAACATTTACCAGCTGCATGAATCTGCCAGGTTCCATAACCTCTCCATGACTTAAATGGCTCATGTATACGATGGGGACAAGTGAACAGTTACCCCCAAGGCCAAAGGGAACATAAATGAGTAAGCCCAGGCAAAGCCCTGAGGAGGGGTGCTGGGCTCAGAGGGAGCACTCCACCAAAGGATGGAGGGTCAGCTGCTTGTCATTGTGCCAGCGGCCACCACACACTGGCACCAAACACCTGCCAGGCCCAACGGGGAGTCTGCTCATCCTCTCTCACTGCATTTCACCTTCATTTACAAATGAGGAGATGGGGTCTAAGAAGGCTTGATAATTGGGCCTGGAACTGGCATGAAGACAAATGGGGCACACACAGGTCCTGAAGGGCACTATGGGGACACAGGCTCACCTGGTTCCCATTTAGTTCTAGGGTGGATCGAAGGTGATTGTGTAAAATGGATAAGGCAACAGATTTTACCTCAAAATAAGGAAAATCATTTTCACCAAAGCTGCTTTCCCCAGGGCAGAACAAAGAGGTCTGGTGTTCCCCATGAGCAGGACGCTCAACCAGCAGCCTGAAAAATCCCTCGCTGGAGGGCCACCTGCTTGGACGCTGCACCAGGCACCTTCAGGCTCTCGCCCACGTTGGGAGTCTACTGTCAGATAGTGCGCTTTCTGGAAATGGCAAACCTCTATGAAAAATGGTTCTACCGAAAGAACAAGCAACGAAGGCAGAGATCTCACCTGCCATAAAATAAACCAGGAGTGCTATCTGGACAGCGTTTCCACGCAGGGAAAGGGCAATGGACCCAAGAACACAGAAGGAACCAACGAACGCTCAGGAGTCCACATGCACCACCAATACAGAACACCAGGGACTTCTGCCAGCCGCGCCCGACAGATGGCATGACCCAGCAGCAAGGACTCGCACCCAACCCCCCAACTCCCATAACATGCAGTGCGACCCTCTACAGGCCCCTAAACCAGTCACAGTTTCAACAAATCCACATGAAGAGCGGTGAGCAAAGACCACTGGGCAGGAAGAATGAAAGCTGAGGCTGAGTAAGAAGGATGACCGGTGGCTCAGCCCCAGGGCTGGGACACCCTCCAGGGGCCACAGGCATCTCCCCCCAGAGGCTCACAGCTCCTCATCATAGATGAATTGTGAACACCCCCAAATTCACAGGAAGTCTTGCTCCCCAGTACCTCACACTGTAGTTGCACTTGGAGACAGGGTATTTGAAAAAGAAAGTTAAAATTAAGTCATTAGAGTGCGCTCTGCTCCAACATGACTGGTGTCCTTATAAAAGAGATCAGGAAGAAGACAGCCACCCATAAACGAAGGAGAGAGGCACAGAAGAAACCAGCCCTGCTGACACCTCGATTTCAGGGCTCAAACTTCCAGAACTACGAGGAAATAAATGTCCACCACTTATGCCACCTGGTCTGTGACACTCCATCGTAGCAGGCCTAGTAGGCCGACATGCTCTCAGTCAAAGCTCTTGCTCTCCACAGCCATACCATATCGGTCACCTTGTACCTGTGTAAGGTGCACTGGAACATTTGAATCTGGGGCCTCCAAAGACTCAGGTGTTACTTCAAACCTTCCATCATCCCATCCCATCCACTGCCCACCAACCTCTTTCAAGTTTTCTCCAAAATCAATTCCTCATACGAGCTACATTTTATCTAGTCGTTTTTTCTATGAACTGCAGAAATATGAAGTCTGAACCAGACGGTAATATATATGAATTAGGTTTTCTTAGAGATCAAAATTTTTACACACTAGAGCAAAGGTTAAAGTACTTTCTAATGACTAGATTGCAAGCTGTACAAGAGTGGGGACCTTGCCTCTCTATCCGTTGCTGAATTCATGGTGCCCATGGCAAGCAAGTGAGCAAGTGGAGCTCAACAAACATTTATGGAATTCAAGAATATCTGGCATTAGGTGCCACAGATAGACCGGAACATCTTACAGCAACACATCAAATAAAGGAGAATATAAATGTGCCAGTCCCTAGGCTCAACATAATCCCACAATGAATCTCAAACTCACTCTCAGCCTCCTCACACCCAGGGCAACAATGGACACCAACGTTTTGCTGATACTGATGGGGGTGGGGGCATTTCTCTAAACATCTAAAAATGTACACTTGGTAGTAAAACAGGGTCCCCAGATGCATTTACACAAAACCCAATCATGAAATTCACCTATTAATAAAGCGAAGGGCACATAAACAGTGTTAAACTTCACCCCAGAAAGAAAGCCTGTAAGAGTCTTTATATATTGGGGCAAAACAGTTTTTAAAAAATAGCAATTACATGGCTGGGCGTGGTGTCGCAGGCCTGTAATCCCAGTGACTCGGGAGGCCGAGGTAGGAGGATCGCGAGTTCAAACCAGCCTCAGCAACTTAGAGAGGCCCTAAGCAACTCAGTGAGACCCTGTCTCTAAATAAAATACAAAAAATAGGGCTGGGGATGTGGCTCAGTGGTTAAGCGCCCCTGGGTTCAATCCCTGGTTCCAAAAAAAAAAAAAAAAATAGCAATTACAGTTTAACCTAATAACAGGCACTACATGGACTGCTTGTCCCTAAGACAAGCCATTCTCACAGGTTCCACAACACAGTGATGCCACAATTGGCAAGGAGATGTATCACTGTATTTTATACAAACTGTGTTAGCCTCCATTGTGGGCTCTAATAATTCATGTGTACGGCTAACTAAAAGCCCTGATTTTATCAGTGCACATCATATATATGCAGTGGTGCTCAGAGGTGAGGCCTTTAGAAGGTGATTTGATCTCATCAGTGGATTAGTCTCATTGATGAGTTCAAGGTTCTTTTGGGTTTTTTGTTGTTTTTGTTTTGTTTTGTTTTGTTTTTTGTTGTTGTTTGTGGTGGTGGGGATTGAACCCAGGACCTTGTGCTTGTGAAGCAAGCACACTACCAACTGAGCTCTATCCCCAGCCCCCATATCATATATATGTATTGAAATAACATACTGTACCCCATAATTATGTGTGCATACAATTAAAAAGAAAAAATTTAAAGAACTTTTTTCTTTGAGACAGAGTATCCCTATGTTGCCCAAGCTGATCTCAAACTCATAAGCTCAATTGATCCTCCCACCTCAGCTTCCCAAGTGGCTGGGACTATAGGCATGTATCACCACATCTGTATAGAATTTGTTTCAATAACAAACTTAAAATAGAACTCTGAAAAAAAATCCAAGGCAGTGCCTTAGGGAATTATTCAGATAAACAAAAGGCTCCTAAGACATAAGGGCCTTATTCCCTAGCAATCTCAGCAGAAGGCCAATGTACAAAATGGCTTGAAAAACTCTGTGGGTATGTGTTTTATCTAATAAAGTCAACCCCAGTAAGATTCATAGGATACCCATAACATTTTTAAAGGAATTATACTAGCAGAACCTAATTGGTTTGGCTGAAAAGCCCAAGGACAGAAATATGAAATTCTATTTGTAAGAAGCAGACTAAGATATCCACTCAGCTGGAAACAGGGTAACATTCACAGAAAAGGATGAATCTGTGATATAATAAATGCTTCTTGTTTTAAGAGTCTAAATTTTGAGGTTAGTAGTTACGATGCCTTAGATAATATATTAATACACCTTTTCCCCAAAACAGAAGGTTGAAGATTATCCCTCAAATTGCCTTGGATTTTAAAATGCTTTTTCTAAGTTTTTCTAAGTAGAAAAGAATAAAGTCAAGAAATCCAACTTACAAGTAAGCCTCACAGTCCTGGTTCCAAACACTACATCAAAGAACAATAATCTTAAGAAAGGTCATACATTAGGAACTCAAGAGTTCTTCCCAAACATTTCTAGGGAACACATTCAATCATTCAGAAAAACATATCAGAAGGTGCAGCATAAAAACATCTTTCTCTCACCTGAACCCATCCTGCCAATCTTCCCTATCTGCCACACACCCCACACAGGAAACTGCTTTTGCTGGTTTCCTGGGAATGTGTCTAAAATTCCTTTTCGTAGATACAAGCAGATGTGAAAATCACATCTTCATTTCTCCCTCTTGATGCACAGGTAGTGTACCTTATGCTCCACTGCGTACCTCAGCTGGCCAGCCTGCCATTGAAGGCACTATTTCTTGATGAAGGCCTGGATGATGGATGTCCTACAGAGCCTGATAAAGCTCAAGACAAATGTTTTAAAGGATTACAAGTCAAAATAAAACACGCATGAAATTCAACCACTCAAACTTCAATATCAAAGCAAAATTTGTCCAAACCATGGAGTATACCCCCATATTTCTAATGGTTATAAATGTAGTGAAACTCCAACTGATAATTAGCAGGAATCCCGACCATCCATTGGTGTGGACAGTAGGCTGTGCTCTGCTCCGAGTTACTCCATGATGAATACACAGTGGTTTTCAAGGCTGTACCTAACCCTGAGTTACTCCACTGTGAAGTGTAAGTGCTGAGGTAGAATGACCTTGTTTGGACAAGTAAACAACCACCATCTGCCTAACACAACCGTAAGACACAAACTGATAAATTGTGCTAATAAATGATGACCCGTGAACTTACAGAATCAAATCAGTAGCGCCAGGCCCAAGAGTTTACCCAACACAGAATATCAAAGGAAGAAACTCCTTCACCTGACACCCGTAAGAGATGGAGCACCCCACGACTGATCGCAGCAGCACACACTGAGCTGCCATAAGATCATCCAGTGAGCGCCCCAAAAGTTCAAAAGGCAACAAACCTTCAACCCTCTTCCACAGGCCTCAGTCAGCTCAGCTTCCTATTTGACATGGCCCATGTCAAAACTACCGGCCAGACCCCGGCCTACAACAGTCCCGCGCTCTAACAGCTCTGTGCCCTCAACTAATTATTCTTATCTTCTTATCTGACCACCTGCAGTGACTCTTCTGCATTCACATCTACACTCTGCCTTCGCTCTCTGCACAGAGAGACCCTTGTGGCCACAAAACCCTTTCTTAGCCTTTCCGTAACACATATCATTAAAAAGTGAAGTGTGACTTGAGATACAGATATTAGCAATGAAGACTGGAATAAAAGAAACTGTCATTGCCTGATTTATGACTACCAGGTGGCCTGTGAGTCCTCGATGAACTGCCACCAAAGAAAGTGATACAGTTTATGAATTTGGTATTCCATAAATTCCGACATTATAGAAAGACAAATGTATTTGGACTCTGTTAATGACAGAACTTGCTCATGAGAACTGAATAAGCAACCAAGTATAAAATCTTAAAAACGGTACAATCTAAACTAACACAAATGATTAACAAATTTACTTGTCTTCCTCCAGCCCTTGGGGTCAGGTTTCTAGAAATTCTCTCAGGATAGTCTGTGGTTAATCAGTGTAAAATAAAAAATTCCCTTTGAAAGGGGGAAAAGAGGACTGGCTGCAAAGATTCAGCTTGGAAGAAAACTACCGAAGCTATTTTACTTTTAAAATAAAGAGAGGAAATCAAACAGAGTCAGTGACACTACATATCTTGTCAACAAGAGAATCTATATTTTTCAAATTTCTCTAATTCACAATTCTGTGCTTACAATGTCAAGGTTCATTAAAGTGGGGACACCATCTCAGATGCCCCTGACTCCCATCCTTTGACTTGCTATGTTTGTCCATCATCTCGCATGTTCATTTCCCTCCTTCCGGTCTCACGCATACCTCAGAGCAGCAGAGGTAACTATCCTGAGGTGTGCGTTCACGGCGTCACCCTCCTCAGTCCCCTGAAGTGGCTCCCACACACCAGAGGACCAAGGACCAGTTCCTCACGCAACCGGACACCCCCACTATAAAGGACTGAAGGTGTCCCTTCAAACTGCACAGCCTGAAGCCCTAACCTCCTGTACCTCAAAGGTGACAATGTTTAGAGATTGGAACTTTAAAGAAGAGACTAAGTTAGGACGTGGTCATTGAGGTGGACCCTAATCCAATCTGACCAGTGTCCTTATAAAGGAAAAATGTGGACACAGACACCAGGGATGTGCATGCCCAAAGACCACCTGAGGACGCAGGGAGAAGAGGGCCATCTGCAAACCCAGAAGAGAGGCCTCAGGAAAAACCAGCCCTGCTGGCACATTGCTCTTGAACTTCTAGTCTCCAGAACTGTAAGAAAATTAATATCTGTGGTTTACACCACCCAGTGTGTGCTATGGAAATCCTAAACTAATAAATCCACCCCACCCTCCTTTTGCAATGCTAAATCTCACCCAATTTTTTAAGAGCTTTGAGACAAAATTCATACACGAGACCTTTCACCCATTTAAAGTGAACAATTCAGCAGTTCTTCAGTATGTTCACAGAGTTGTGCAACTATCCTAACAATCTAACTCTAGAATATCTCATCACCTAGAGAAAACAAAACAAAACAAAACAAAACACTCCCTAGCTGTTTCTCCCCCTCCCTCTGCCTGAATCCTGAACCTCCACTCACCTGTCTATGAATTGGTGCATCAGAGACAGTTCACGGAAGTGAACTCACTCACCACATGGCCCTTTAGGACTGGCTTCTTCACCATAATGCTGGCGAGGTCTGTTCATGTTAGACCAAGTACCATTGCTTCATTCCTTTTATGGTCAAGTAATATTTCAGCGTATGGATATACCACATTGTCTATCCAATCATCAGTTGAAGGACATTTGGACCTCTCTGTCTAGATTCCAAGCCCTATTTCCATCCCAAAGCATGAGTATGAGAGGTAGACTCTGCCACTCTCAAAACCCCATGAGACCACACAAGATATTAAGATCAACACCTGCTGCTCAACGATTCCACAATAAGCATTCGGTTTTATCTCAATATGAACTGCGGCAGCACTTCCTTTACATACCACTGAGCCTTCTTGATGGTCACTGTCTTTTTATGTTCATTTGTTCAGTTGATAATCACTGAGCCTCTACTATAAAGCCGCCTGCTAGATCTACATATTCAATTAACACACACCTCTATCCTTGTAAAATTTAATCTACTAAGATTTCTACTTAGAATTCAAGTTCTTAATAAAAATACATATGCTTTTTAACTCATTAAGAGAAACTGACACCAAAAGACATTTAAAAAGAGACTTTGATGAATAAAGATGCTTCCCATGCCCTTATTACTCATGGGGGGAAAAAATCAGAGTTCAAGAATATGTATCAGACAAGCAATTAAGTGAAATCCACAATGTGGAATATTTTGCCATCATTCATAGTGTATACTAAAGCTTTTTTTTTTTCAAACAAATGCTGTTTTATAAATTTAAAAGGCAGTACAAAATCTGCAAACAGTACCATCCCAATGTGTTCAATACTCACTAGAAAACTAGAAAAAAAACTATTTCAAGTTGGATGTTTCATCCCAAGTTACAATCAGTTTCTGCACCATTCCTTTATAACATGAAAGGAATCCTTTTATTTCATTCTAAAAGGGAATAAACAGTCCTGTCAAATACAATGAGTGATTATTAGATTAGGGAGTTATATTAACTTTAAGCAAGGTATTTTTCAGGAATTCTAGGCAAAACACATTCGTCATAGGGGAAGCACCCAGCCATACCAGACAGTTCAGTGGCATCAGTCAAATCAATTCTGTCTACAGTTAAGGCAAGTGCAGTGATATGGGGACGGGAAAACGACAGGGCAGAGCCTCAGCAGCAGGGCAGGAACTGCATGAGCTTGTGTGTTGTGGTTTGTTTGGATGGAATTAACTCAAGTGCCCTGTTGTGCAAATAATAAAGCCCCTGCTTATAAAATGGACTGTGTTCCAAAATTTCCTTTGTAAGTTAGTTGTCTGAAATTTGGGCTGTATCTTCCCAAACACAAGTCAGTTTCCAAAACTAGCCCACTATAAAGTCATGCGAGGACCGCAAGTTTTCACTCATTGAAAGGAGCTGAGAACAGGGCTATGGTGATAGTAACTGTCACATGGCAGCTTTAACAGACCCAGGCAACTCTATTTCTGGAACTCTGAGGCTTAGGATTTGGGTGGCTCATGCTTCTCGGGGTAGGGACCCTAGGGACCCACCTCCCAACTCTACTTCCTGCAAGCCTTTTTCTTCATAGCTTGGGAAGACGCTCCAAGGAGCTGTTGACCCTCTTCCTGGGAGCGTGAGTGGAGGGCAGGGAAGAGGACAGCATCCCAGGTCTACAGCAGCAGGGCAAGCCCGCCCCGGAGTAACTGTCACGCCTCAGCCCAGCTCGCTCCCTTGCTCGCTCAAGGGGCAGCCTCCCAGCTCCAGCATTCACCACTAGTAAATGATTGCTTTCTTTTCCTTTTTCCTTTCTCTGCTTATACTTTGTTAAACAAAGGCCACTCCCCAGGGCTACACCTGTTGGCACGTGGGGTACATTCCTAAGAGCAGCAGGTACAGGACTCAGGAACTCCCTCTCTGGCAAAGCTGCTTTCTCGTCATGGATCTGCTTCCACTGACACCAAGCACCAGCGGGTGAAGACATAACTCACTTCTGCAGACTGACACGGTCCTGGGGGAGCAGGACGGCAACGTGGGTAATCCCACTTTACCACCACTACCAACCCACGGGCTTCAGGGTCTCAAACGCCATGAGAGCCCCAAACCTCAGGGCTGTGTGGTCAAACCTGAAGCTTTTAGCCAAACTCTAAAACCTGAGCAAGAGGCTGCTCCTAAGAAAGAGCTGGCACCCATCAGAGTCAGGTGCACGGGACTGTCCAGGCGGTTCCCCAGCTGAGGAGCTTCTCTGGGAGCACTGCACGCCATCCGCTCACACTTCCTCAGAGACCACCCTTGTCTCCCCTTCTCCCTCTCCATGGACACATCCCTCCAGTACTCCTGTGCTCATACCACAACCAGTTTAAAAGGAAAAACACAAAAACAAAACTTGGCAACCCACCCACCACCAAACAGCTCCTGCAACTCCCCACGCCCCTCACCCTGAGGGTGAGCCCACCCCGAAGCCCCACCCAGGAGCCTTCTCAAGGCCCTGAGGCAAGGAAGTGGCAAGGTCTGAAGCAGGCAGCCCCATCCAAGGAGGCCTGCCACCTCCCAGCTAGACTTGGGCAAATCACAAACTTCTCTGAGCCTCAGTTTCCTCATTATAGATGCAGATAGTAGTATCCACCTTACATGATGTTATGAAATTAAAAATGATTTTTAAATCCTGAGGACAGGATCTGAAACACAGGAAGTGCTCAGTGTTTGTTAAATAAATGAAGATGGGTGCATACAATGCTACCACCACCCTCTTCACCAGACCATCCTGTTTCCAGAAGCCACTCCTCCTGAAGGCTCCACACCAGAGGCAGGGAATCCTAAAGATGGGCTCTCAGGACCGTCCCAGAGTCTCTCATTGAAGTTATGAAGAAATGAAGGGAATTAAAATCAGAGACATTAATTAACTTGCCCAAGGTTACATTATCATTAAACCCCAGAGCTGAGCCAAGATCCCCAAGGAGATGACTTCATCCGCATGACCTGCGGCACAACCATTAGGAATCAGGAACTTATGGTTTATAGGTGTCCACCTTCCAGGCCCCACAGGTGTGGCAGACTGGGCCACACCCAGCCCTAAGTGCTTCCTCCACCCAGAAGTAAAAGAACACCTTCCAGCATGAGCACTGCACAGGAAATCCACCAGCATCTCACTCGCCACGTACATCTTCCGACAGTCACAGGCAGGAATGTGAAATGAGCAGACCTGTCCAGAGACTAAGCCCCGTCCCACCCAACCCAGTCCAGCAACGGTGTTCTCACCATGCTGTTCCATCAGTGCCTGAAATCAACCTGGTGTGAGTGGCCAGGCCAATAGGGGCCTTTCATCTCTGTTCTTGTCCCTGAAGCCAAGAGAAAATCTGCTGCCCACCAACCTCCGCTGTTGCATTTCTACCCTCTTTCCATTCGTTTTGGTTTCTTAAATCCAGGAAAACCGAGGTTAAGGAATCAGAGCATTAACGAGAAAACCATCTTGATCAAGAGACAGGGAAGCCAGTCACTGTGGTGTCACATTAGACTCTGTGAAGACTGGCCACAGATCAGCTGAGACTGCAGATTCGTATCTACAACAATTATGGACAAGTCCACCCTCTCCTCCTTCCTGCCCACCCATCAACACAGCAATATGCAAAAGAGACGTGCTCACGTTATTACTGCAATTCCAAAGCACCATTTTCCAATTTTCTGTTATAAACTACTATAAGACGTTTTTAAAAGAAACCAATGGGCATAAGCAACACTACTTTTACCAATGAATTTACTCAATGTGATGTCATCAACCTTCTAACAAAGTCTTGGAAATCAGCTTAAAAATTAGGAAACTTCCTTTTGTTTCAAAAATCTATTAATCATCACTTTTGAACAAACTCGTCACGCTCTTGACCCAATAAAATTCATGATGTGAACATGAAAAAAAAAAATTAGGAACTCTGGAGCATAATTCTGTTGGGGGCAGAAACCAGTAGATATTGACGGGAGGATCTGTAAAGGTTCCATCCAGCTCTTAAAACTTCATTTCATGTGATTTTCCTGCTAAGCAACTTTTTCTAAGCAAAAACATTCCTCAGCCTTGACACTACTGACACCCCTTTAGGTCCAAGTAACTCTTCACTCACTACAGGGGGCAGTCTGGAACACTATAGGATTGTCAGAGTTTCTGAAGGGTCCAAGGAGTTTCAGGGATGAGGGGGGATTCAACTCAGCACCAGCAGGGTTTTTGGCATACCTGATAGAGAATTATTTCAGCACACCCCAAAGGCACAGACGGAGGTTTATTTAGGAAAGAAGATACATATTCAAGGGAAAATGGGGTGATCTAAAGAGAGACAATTCTGAGATAAAGCAAGGAATAGCACTCATGGGAGAATGTGGGCCATCCCCAGTGGGAGTGACGGGGTGGCGTGTTAATATTTACCAAGAGCCAGGGATAGGAGCTGAATTGGAGGTTGCAGTGGGGGTGGGGGGCTGCACAACTTCCTGCCAGTTCTCCCTGCATGCTGCCTTCGTGTTACAAGGGCATATCCCTCAGGAGCGGCCATTGGTCCTGGGAGCCTTTTGCATCTCAGTGGTTCATGGGTGTTTCCCTTAAAACTCAGGATCTTTATTCCAAACCCCTATCTCAGGATATTCAGCAGGATGTCTGTCCTCTATTTACTCCTGCTCCCAGGTGTGACAACTGACAGGGTTCATACATTGCCCAATGTCTCTGGTCAAAAATTGCCCCAGTTGGGAACCACATTTAAAGCAAATTATTCCAGGGAAAAGGAAAATAGTCAGGACAAGGGCAATATTCCAGCAGCAGGTTTTATGTGAGGGCTGGCCATGACATAATCCAGAAGGACTCGCCTGGGCAGGGGACCCCAGACCAATTCCTCATGAGAAGTACCTGGGAGCTTTTCAAAGTCCCACTCTTCAACTCAGATAGCGCCATGAAAATGCTGGGAATTTCATCTTGAAAAGAGTTCCTGGAAGAGCTCCATAAGCAGACACCGAACTGTAGTTCATGACTCCCAGACTCGGTGCTCAGGATTCAAGTGTACTGAAGTCTCTCGTGTACTTTGAAATCCAAAAAGCAGAGGGGGGGGGAGGGGGGGGGGGGGGGGGAAGATGGAGGGGGAGGGGTGGGGGGTGGAGTATAAACACAGGAGAAAGCAAGTACAGTGAAGCATCCACTGTTGAATCCAAGTGGCGGGTACGTACAGGTGCTCACTCTGCATTCTTTCAACTTGTTTCCAGGACCCAAATTCTTCATCATAAAACACTGGGAGGGAGCTGGGCACGCTGTAATCACAGCAGCTTGGAAGGCTGAAGCAGGAGGTTTCCAATCGAGGCCAGCCTGGGCAATTCAGCCAGATCTGTCTCAAAATAATATCAAAAGGGCTGGGGATGGAGGTTGGTGGTACAACACCCTGGGTTCAATCCCCAGTTCAACAAAGACAATAAACAAACAAACACACATGGCAGTGGAGGGGGGAGGACATTTCTGATGCTCAACAGGATTTGACAAGTGCTGAACACACAGTTCCAGCTCCTACACTGGCTGAAGGCCACAGGCTCATCTCACTTCTCTCCTCGCCCATTACGAAATTACCCAGAGGTGACCAAAGAAAATCAAGAAAATGCAGCCAAACCTCAACAAGGATTAAAAAGCAGCCTGCTGGTCCCTTGCCCTCTGCGGCCCTGTTACCTCTTCCTCCATATCCTAACATTCCATTAAAATAAAACAAAGTTTGTCACTTTGCCTAATTGTGTTTAGTTTAGCTTTTCCTCATTATAATGAGGATCATTTCCTCATTAGGCTACTGAATATCTTTATATCCTTTAGTGCACCAAATTTGGGAAAGGAAGGTGTCCTATGATGTATTATGAATAAAGTCACACAAGTGCTCATTTCGTGACATCGGCTGCCACCTCTGCCTTCCCACAACACAGTTGATCAAACTCAAGTTACCTACTCCCTGTCACAGTCTGGCTTAGCCCCAAAATACACCACCTTCAGTCTGCATGTTTGTGGTCTTCTCAACTTTTCAAAAAATCTGACCACAAGAAATGGACAAGTAACATTTCCACTAAACCCTGTTTCAAGCAATCAAGGGAAACTCTTTGGCAATCTAGTTCCCTGTTTATCGAGGGTGTAATCATTTCTCCTGATGTCAGCAGTGGTCATTTTCCAGTACTTTGGGCCAACCTAATGATTACTTTGTGCCACAAACCCAGGGGTAAGTAACAACACACACCATCTCCACTCCACAGAAGAAAATGCTTCCGCTTCCTGGAGGCTCATACTTCCCACGTCGCTTTTGCCCTCTAGTACAGGAAGTCCCTGCTAGTATGTTCTCTGGTCCTAAAACTCCCTCCTAAAACATGATGTTTAAGAGAAATCTCTAACAGAAATAAGTAAAGCCCTGGGGATTTCGCCCAGTAGAATACATGCATCATGTACATCAGGTTCTGGATTTGATCCTTAGCACAGAGGAGGAGGAGAATGAGAATGTTAGGGTTTGGATCTCTAATGTCTCCTGAGAAGCTCTAGCGTAATGCTGGCATGTTCAGCGGTGAAATGTTACAGATTATGGGAGCTGTAACCTCATCGGTGGATCAATCCATTTGACAGACTAATCATCTGAATGGACTACTTGGTGGTAACTGTAGGTAACAGTGGGGTGTGCTGGAAGCTACAGATCAGTGGGGGCATGCCCCTGGACTATATCTTGCCCCTGGCTCCTTCCACTCTCTCTGCCTCTGTGTCCCCACTGCCGTAAGGTGAGCAGCTATCTTCCACTGCACCCTTCCACCATGATGTTCTGCCTCACCACCAGCACAAAGCAATGGAGTAAATCAGCCATGGACTGAGACTGTTGAAACTGTGAGCCCCAAATAAACTCTTCCTCTAAGTTGTTCTTTTCAGGTGTTTGGGTCACAGCAACTAAAGGCTGACTAGCACAGAGCAGCAGCAGCATTTGAGACGTATGCAGGTTTATTAATATCTGGTCCTAATAACTGCTGTTCACCCACAGAGAGGTGCCTCTCCCCACCGCCACCTGCCCCACAGGCTCTATAATGCTTCCTTCATGTTTTCCACCACCCACTTTCTTTGGGCCAATCATCCTTTGCCCACTGATACTGTCAGCAGCCAGTACTATGCCTGGGTGCCACAGAATCCTCTTTTCATTTCCCAGCCACGTGGGCTCCATACCCATGTCCTGGTGCACCACCATTCCTTTCCCCCAAGTTAACCAGAAGAAATTAGAGTCTGTTTTCTTTACAACAAATGATCCTTGCTTACTTTTGAACAACTACTCAACTTCAATGTCTCACACCACCTTTCAGCACAGCTTTTTTACATACTCAAGTTGGTCAAGATCATGTCTCTAAGGCTTTTTTCCCTGTTGTTTACTTTAAAATTGCTTTTTAAGCCAGAATTACACATGCCTGTAGTCCCAGCTACTCGGGAGGCTGAGGCAGGAGGATCACATCAGTCCAGGAGGTCAGAGTCAGCCTCAGCAGAAACAGTGAGGACCCATCTCACAAAAAAAATTAATTAATAAATAAATCTTAATATACATACCTTAATCTATCTATTAGCATGTGTTTATTAGTATATATCTTTCTTACTACATATATTTCTGAGCATTTTGGTCACGAGAGCAAAATGCCAGGGTGTAAGTAGTAAGAATAGGCAGAAACGGGCACCACCTCTGACACGGCTGGAAAGCTGAGCTCATGTATTACACAGGGCACACTCGGCACCTCTGGCTCACGCTGCCCTCTAAACTAATGCCTTCCTTTCTGGAATGCTGCTCTCTCAGTGCGGTGATAGAGAAGTGGACCCAGCCAGCAGCAGCCGGAAGGACATGGGAAACCAAGCATAGACTTTAAAATTCAACACTAAGTACAACACGCTTAAAGTCTGCACAAGCCATATATTTCACCTTAATGGACTGTTTTAGTATCTTAGTTGATAGATGTGATCTTAACCATATATTATTTTTTAAGTTACAGTTTTATTGAGATCTAATTCATATTCTCTATTAAAGTGTAAAATTCATTGATTTTTAATGTATTTGCAAAGCTGTGCTCTCTCACCATGAGCTAAATCCAGGAAAATCTTATCAATCCGGAAAGAAACTCCGTATCTATTACAGTCCAATCTCCAGTAAATGCTCACCTAATTTTCTGTCTTTATAAGTTTGCCTATTCTGGACATTTCAAGTAAACACGTAGCCTTTTGTATCTGGCTTCTTTCACCTACCATGATGTTTTCAAGGTTCTCCATGCTGTGGCATTTATCTGAACTTCATTCTTTAATGGCCGAATAATATTCCATTGTAATGGATAGACCAACCACAACTTGTTTTATCAATTCATATCCTACCACCCTTATCAAAAAACAGCTATACTTCTATTCCACTGCTGTTTACAGCTGTCCTTACAGTAATACCATACTGACTTGATAGCTTTGTAACTTAGCAATAAATTTTAAATTTTAAAAAATAAGATTGAGTCTTCGAATGTTGTTCTTCATTTTCAAGATTATTTTGGATATTGTGAGTCCCCTGCATCTCCCCCCTGGTTTAAGATCACCTTATCGATTTCTGCAAAAAAAAAACCCCGCAAAAACTAGGAATTTATAGGTATCAACTTAATTTGTAAACAAGATTAGAGAGTACTGTCTTCTTAATATAAGATTCTAATCCATGTTCATGGAATGTCTTTTTATTCATTTAGGTCTTCTTTGTTTTCCTTCAACAATGTTTTGGAGTTTTGGTGAACAAGTGATACACTTGTGTTTTCTTCTTTTGGTAGCACTGTGCATGGAATTAACTTCATTTCTGAATGTTTTCATTGTTCTTATATCTTGCAAACCTTTCTAAACTCATTTGTTATTTCAGTTGTGGTTTTTGCAGATGTCTTGTGATTTATACAAAACCATCATTTGTTTTACTTCTTTCCCAATTTCAATGCCTTTTACATTTTTCTTGACTAATTTCCTAACTAGACTCTCCAGCACAATGTTGAATAGAAATGGTGCGAAATGGCAATGTTTTCTTTCTACTGATACGAGGGGAAAGCATCCGGTTTTTCATCGTGATGCTAGCTGTGGGTTTTTCATAGACAGTTTTCATCAAATTGTATAAGCTTCCATAAGCTCCTAGTTGATAGCTTTCATCATGGAAAGATATGGTAAAATGCTTTTTTCAGTATCCAGCTAATTGATCATGTGGTTGACTGTTCTTCTATTAATACAGTTTATTACACTGAGAGGTTTCTACATGGTAAACCAAGTTTTCATTACTGGAATAAATCACACTTTGTCATGGTGACCAGTTCTTATCATATGTTGCTGGATTTTTGTTTGCTGGCATTATGTTGAGGATTTTGGTATCTCTGTTCACAAGGGACATTATAGTTTGTTATATCTTTGGTTTTCGTGTCATGTGAAAACTTATTCTTAGAATAAATTGAGATGTGTTGCCTCCCCTTTTTTTTCAGAGTAATGATGATACTTGGAAGAATCCACCCAATGAATTCACCAAGTAAGCTACCTGGTCCTGTTGTTTTCATTCTGAGAAATTTCCTAGTTATCAACTCAATCTGTTTGTTATTGGTCTATTCAGATTTCTAAATTCTTCTTTAGTCAATTATGGTAATTTGTTATCTACATGAATTCATCCATTTCACCAAGGCTATCAAATTTGTGGGCATATGATAGTTCACAGCATATTTTCTTCCCCTTAACCTTCTTCTTCTTCTTCTGGGGCTCTCACAGATGTCACACAAATCTCAAAGGTTCTGTTCATTTTTCTATTCTTTTTTGTTCCTCACACTTAACTATCTCAATAGCTAACTTAAAGTTCACTGATTTTTTTTCTTCTCCCAGTTCAAATCTGTTCAGTCCCTCTAGTGAATTCTTCATTTCAGTTATTGTACTTCTCACCTCCAAAATATGTGCTTGGTTCTTTTTCTGCAATAATCTCTACTTCTTTATCACATTCTCTATTTGGTGACACATATTCCATTCTTTCCTTTAATTCTTTACACATGGTTTCCCATACATATTTGAACATATCTATCATAGTTATTTTAAGTGTTGTACAATATGCCCCAACACATCAGCTTCCCTAAAGATGTTTGAACATACTGTTTTTCCTACATATGGGCCATATTTTCCTTGTTTCTTTGGCTAGCTTATAATTTTCTGTCACAAACTTAAAATTTTAAATATAATATATCAATTCTCTCCTCCTCCCCCAGAGTTTGTTTTGTGGCCCTCCTGAACTAATTCTGTAAAGTCTGTCTTTTCTGTCATGTGTGGTCACTGTAGGTTCTGCTGAGTTTTGCAGTT
This sequence comes from Glaucomys volans, assembly GCA_020662805.1. NCBI lineage: Eukaryota > Metazoa > Chordata > Mammalia > Rodentia > Sciuridae > Glaucomys > Glaucomys volans. Next base: position 27,603 of record JAJEJO010002426.1, read on the forward strand.
CACTCATGACTGGACAAGATTTCCTTAAATGCCTTGAACTAATGAATTTTCTAGCTTTTACCAAGGATTTGTGTGTGTGTGTGTGTGTGTGTGTGTGTGTGTGTGCACGCGCACATGTGCAAGCTACAGCATCCCTTTGATGATCTGCCAGTTTATAACTCCAAGCTTCAAGGCAGCTGAATGTAGTGACACATGCCTGTAATCCCAGTGGCTCTGGATACTGAAGCAGGAGTATTGCAAGTTCAAAGCCAGCCTCAGCAACTAAGTGAGGCCCTGCCTCAAAATAAAATACAAAAGGGACTGGGAAGTGTGCTCAGTGGTTAAGGGCCTCTGGGTTCAATCCCCAGTACCAAAAAAATTAATAATAAGGTCAAGGCCAATCTCACATGATAACTTAGGACAAGGGGAAAAAAAAAAAAAAAAGAAGATGACAGCTATTAAGCAAGCTACCAGAGAGGTCAAACAGGGACCTTTCTTTGGGGATGGTCCTTTGGGAGAGCTCCGTTCTATTTCGCTAGTAACTTCTAGGCTGGTGATTTTCACAGCTGCCATGGTTGTAAGGCTATTAGTTTCCAAGGCCACCCCTGAGGCAGAGAGAGGGATAAAGGGATAAGTTAACACACCACAAGGCTCACTCTTCTCACTGAAATTCCAATATTTTCCTTGAGTTATCATTCCTCAGACTTTTGCACAACTTTAAACATCATGATTTTGAAAAACTTGATATGAGTGGGTTTTGCCAATGTTCTCTTTCTATGGAGTGGATTTTCAGAGGTCCTCACTTTGTTATACAGAATTCCAGGGCCCTTATCTGTATCACTGTGTGAAATGTTAGTGGAGTATTTGCCGTTATTTTTAAACTGCTGCTTCTTTAACAACAGAAACAATCCAAGAAAGATCTGGAAAATTCACAATCACTGACCTCTATCCAGCCAAACTTTTTTCCAGGGGAATCTCTAGGACTGCTTCCTAAAACTGAGTTAACAGAGAAAAAAGACTAGAATTTGGAGTACTGTTAGTAATAAGCTTCCCTGTTACTAAATTCATGGTGACTTCATCATCTCAAAGTTGGTTCCTGGTGAGATGACCTAAATTTCTATTCTAAAATTGCAGGTCACAGCTACTTGAGAGGTAATGAAAATAAAGGTTTTAATAATTGTTCTGATCGCACTGTTAGCACTTGTGAGAAGAGCATACAAAACTAGTCATACCTTCTGACAAACTATTCCAGAGCACAGTGTGCAACAGGGACTCATAGGAGAGCACACCCTTTTGAAAGAATGAAAGCCTCATAGACTCTGCTTTGGGGGATAGTGTACCCCTATCCATTCAGGGTCAAGGTCATCCACTTTGATGACATCTCTCAGGCTTCTCCCATGTCTCCTGCAGAGCAATTCCCAGTCAGTGGCTAACACCTCACATGAGACAATGAGAAGAATCTGTTCACTTCTCTCTGAGTAACCCCACTTCAGTTCTCTTTCCTCATCCAGCTCACTCACTTTGCATGTAACAATTGCTTTCCTATCTGCTGAGATTAAAAACAAGGCCTGATTGAGAACAGGGAGAGAAATGTTTCTGTTCTTTGCATCCCATTCTGCCTCCCGGAAGCTCACCTCCCCCCAATGCCCAATTCCCCACCTTGACACGGACTGCATTCCTGCTGTCACCACCAGCTGCCATCTGAGATCCTCTATTCCTAGGCCAGCTCCTGATTACCTTGCCTCACCCCACCTGCGTGATGCTGTGCGGCATTCCTTCCTCCAGCCTCCACTACTGCAGAGCCCCACTGGGCACAAACCGTCCATCAGGAAAGACAGTCCACTGGCAGCTATGAGACAGAGCACTGACAGTGTGGCAAAGTCCCCATAGAGAGGCTCCTCTCACTTCCCAGCGCAGACTTCCACTTCTTAACTGACAGACCCACGGGCATGAGAACTAGAGGTGTGCCCCACAGGCTCCCAGGCAGGTATGCTAGTGCCAGGTAACCCAGATGTGCCCTTGCAGGCGCCCACAGTGACTCGCCCCACCCAGCAATGACTTTAACCAAGAAATGTCAAATTCAATCATCCCATGATAATCTCTCAATGAAGAAAAGCTGAAGGGTGTCGGAGAGCTGAGTGGTGACAGAAGATGATAGTGGTGATACTACATCTTTTTTTTTTCATTTTTATTGGTTCATATTAGCTATCTATAACATTAGGATGCATTCTGACATAATTATAAATGCATGGAATACAATTTGCTCTAATTCAGTCCCCAGTACTTTTCCTTCTCCTCCCTGTCTCCCTTCCCTGTTCCCTTTCCTCTACTGTCCTGACCTTGCTGCTATTTACTTAGATGAATGTTTTTTTTTTTTTAAATTAGCATCTTGTGGATGTAGTAATGGTGAGAGTCACCGTAGTATATTCCTATATGTACATAGGGAAGCCAGGTCAGATTCACTTTCCTGGTTTTCCCTTATCCTGTCCCTCCATCCTCCCCCTCAATCTTCTTCCTCTACTCCACTAATCTTTCCTCTATTTTGACTACATCATTTCTTTTATCTTTACTCTTCAAAGCCTGAGGTCACCACTGTATTGGATACATAAACACATTCACCAAACTAGATTCAAACATTTCTAAGTTGAATATGTGAATCTGGACTTTCATCTACACCTGTTGTATTAGTCAACTTTCATCACTATAATGAAATCCCTGAGACAGGCGAACTTTATGAAGAGAGGTTTATTTAGTCCATTTTGGAAGCTGACAGTCCAAACGGCATGGCACAAGCTCTGGCAGGACATCAAGGCAAATGGTGGGAGTGGGTATGGGATCAGGAGATGGCATCTTGAAACAGGAAGCCAGACCTGGTTGCTGCTGGGCTGACATGTCACAAGAATCCTCTCTCTAGAACTAACCAGGGTGCCGTGAGAAGTACCTTAAGTTTTTTAAAGGACAAAATCCATGATAGCTATTGACTCAGGAACTCCCACGAGGCCCCACCCCCTAAAGATTCCACCTCCCAACAGGGCCACACTGAGGACCTGGCTTCCAGCACAGGGACTATGGGGGACAAACCCACCCATGTTAATTTCGTGTTTAACTGATCAAAACCATCAACCAGCAAGGCATTTCTCCTTATTGATTTGTTATGTTTTATTGTACTTATTGGTCCTACTGTTGCTCTTTCTTGGCCAAAACCAAAACACATTTAAGTTCAGTGTAAGACTTTGGAACTTATAATGTTTAAATTGATAAGCATCTTTTTCTAAAAAAAAAATTGAGGATGACAAATTCTGCATTACACCATGGATATGGTTGAGGAGATCTAAGTTCACAATCCTTACAAAAATAAACCCAGCCCTAAACAAGCTGGAAGCATTCAATAACTCTCTCACAGCCAGTTACTTAATTTCCTGGTGCCCAGAAATCAATGGCAAAAGTAAAGCCTAAAACTACCTAACTTCTATGGAAATTGAGGCCTTAAAAAAGGATTGATGCAGGGCTGGGGATGTGGCTCAGTGGTAGAGCGCTTGCCTAGCATACGTGAGGCATGGGTTCGATCCTCAGCACCACATAAAAATGAAATAAAGGCATTGTGTCCACTTAAAAATAAATATATGTATATATATACATATATATATACACACACATCTTTTTAGAAAGGGTTTATGCAATGTCACAGATATAATAATAAAGAGATATGCAAATGAAGTGACCAAAGCAGAGAAATAAAGAAAATGCGTACACGTTGCTACTCTGTAAAAATCCAACCATTACTTCTGCTATTTTACTTTTGTTACGGTGAAGTAAAACATAGCAAGTTTCTTCCCTCATACTAACTGCAAGATGTGAATATCAAAGAGTGTGACTGAGACTTCTTAAATATTCTTTAAACAATAAGGACTTTGATGTGCCTTTATAATCTTGGGACTCCAAACACTCATTTCAACAAGAAGTCATCACTCAACACCTTCTTGGGTGTTTTCTACTAGACTGGTCGCTGCTGGATCCCAGATCCCTCTACAGACAATATTAAGAGGAATAAGCACGTGTGCCAGCCCAGGAGATAAACTTCTAGGAACAGTTTTAAAGACAACTCCAGTGACTAAGATGCATGTTCAACACAGATAAGACCCTTTTAACGAGCTGATATTGTAAGGTAATAAGACTAATACAGCTAGCCCCTGGCTGAGAAGGCAGTTCTGATAGAGTAAATAATACAAAGAAATGCAGTGACCCGTGGTTGCCCCATTAAGAGTAAATGCAAGGCTTCCTAAGAAACCACCTGGATGGCAATGCTCATTTGAATGGCTGTGTCCATCATATCTCTTACAAAAACAAATGGTTCTTTATTTTGCTGTCATTCCTAGCTAAAAAAAAAAAAAAAAAAAAAAAAATGGAAAAAGGAATTTTTAAAAGGCAAGAACATCAAAGCAAAACAGGAAAATAGTGCAACTCAAAGTGAGGTGGCTGAGACATCAGGACACGATGAGCAGGGAGCAGTGATCTGAGCTCCACCTAGCCAGGCAATCCAAGCAATGACAATTGATTTTTGTTTGCCTTGGGAAGAAAAAAAATACAGCAAAAGCATTTACCACTTGGAAAATCAGCAAGGTCATCTGATGGTGAAAATGGAAAAAAGGATTGTTAACAAATGGAAAGATGAGCAACTCAATGAATTATGTTTATTTATGCAGGAATTTTCAGTACCACACTATCTTTAAAAGTAAAGCCAAGGCCTGTGCCAGAACAAACAATGGATGCACAAGAAGTCTGAGGACTGACAATCTCACTGGAGATAAGTTGCTAGGACCAGGTGATGATCACCCATAATCTCATGGACCACAGCTGTGTAATGGTACCAGCTCCACTACCTGTAAGATTCCCTCCCATTGGATATGGCTTCCTTAAAAGCAAAGATCTTTACACATTAACACTGAAGTTCCTCAACTTCCAGGTCCCATCCAAATAACCTCATTGTATAATAAAAATACCATAAGTTAAAAATGCATTTTACACACGAAACTACCAAACATCATTGAATACCTTGAATGCACTCACAACACTTCCATTAGCCAAAGTGGGGCAAAAATCATCTAACACATGGTCTATTTAATAATAAAGTACTGATGTCACATGTTGAATACTAAAAGTGAGAAAGAGAATGGGTGTATGAGGGCAATTTTCATATCAGTGTAAAGCCAAAAAATAATAAGGGACCCCCAGTACAAACACCATCTGTAATTTGGTGTTCCTCCATGATTTCTGGGGCTTCAACCAGAACTAGTAGTGGTAGTGATGATCAAGATGGCAGCAGTACTTCCGCTGTGTCTCCAGCTAACAGGACTATGGGTCAATGACAACTTCAAGCTCCAGCATACAGTACAACAGAGATCAGAATAAAAGGAAACAAACGAACAAACAAAAACACCCTGCAGAGCACGTGAGAGGTCAGAAAGGAAAACATGTCCGAGCAGCCAGTACTTCCTGAGCATAGATGATAATGAAATTGTTTTTGTTTGCCTGTTCGTATGTTTGTTTGAAGTACCAGGGATTGAAACCAGGGGTGCTATACCACTGAGCTACATTCCAGCCCTTTTTTATTTTGAGGCCAGTCCTTGCTAAGTTGCTGAGGCTGGCCTTGAATTTAAGATTCTCCTGACTCAGTCTCCAAAGTTACTGGGATTACAGGCAAGCACACTGCACCCAGCTTGATAATAGTTTCAATAAGACACTATCAGCTGTTGCATTAAAATCATTTTGTTGATTTGTCTACATTTGAGAATTTATATTTCTAATGAATTTGTATGTTCACTGAGGTATTTTAGTGATAGCTTTGGTGAGATATCAGCTATAAATATGTTTATTAATCCTTTTATGCTTAGATATATTTGAAGAAACAGTGTAATAAACATAATTTGAGGTACCACACGCTCCTCAGTGGTGCTCACTCTGTAAAGGGGGTCTACCTTAGTCAAGCTTACTGAACTCTATCACATCATGTGCTGTCATCCCGCTGCAGAAAAGGAAACGCAGGATTCACTGTTCTTCCCAAGGAAAGCAATGTCAGAATGAGACATTCCTTGTGGCCTGGGGTGCAGCTCAGTGACAGAGCACCAGCCTAGCATGCGTGAGGTCCTGAGTTCAATCCCCTCTATTGCAAAGAAAAAAAAAAAAAAGATATTCCTCAGTGGGAAATTTTAGACTCAGGGGAAAACAAACAAAACCAGTTCAGTACTAATATTCACATTATTATAATAAAACATTTTTATAATAATTCTTCAATATCAGGCTAAAATTTAGGGGTGTTCCTTTATTTATCTACCTTTCAATTTGTCAAAATTTCCTATTACTACTTTTCGTGTTACACGTGTGAATCTAAACAAGGAACTGGAAAAGAAGAAACCAAGCTGAAATTCAACACCGCAGCACAATCTAGGCTAGCCAACAGTGACATAACAACAAACCGAGCTGGTTTAAATTCTTCTCCACTTCTTTGGTCTCACTTTGTGTTAATCTGTGCACAACTTAAAAATGAACTCACTATAGATCTTTCCCACCATAAAGCTTGGAGCCTTGTTTGTTTACCAAAATTCATGACCCCCTTGCCTGAGTTAGTGTCCCCACCTTCAAGACAACTGCTCCTACAGATGCAGTGGGAAAATGTCACACTCACCACAATCCCAACTGCGCAAGTGCCCCCAGGCAAAAAATAAGACTTGGGACAAATGTAAAAACATTTTTTTTAATATCTCAGTCTCAATCAACCTGCCTCATTCAGAGCACCATCCTAAGACATTAAAACCCAGATATAACTTGATGAGCTGCGACCAGGAGTTCCACTGTGAGAACTCTGTCCCTGGAGCACCAGTATGATGGAACGCCAAGGAAGGCTTCTAACAAACCCACAATCTTGCCAGAACTGGTGGCAACTGTTACAGCTGAGAAACCCACCAAGCCCTAGCTCTAGCTTGAGCTGCCAAAGCCCTCCAGTCATTTGGGAGGACACTCTAACAAGCTCATTCTCAGCAGGGTTCCTTGCCTCTGGCAGATCAAGACAGTCTTAAGAGCGTAACCACTTCCAAATCCAGGGGGACTCCCATATGACCCTATGAATTCCCCTTTCCATCTTATCCCTTCCAAAGGAACAGTCATCAATGTGAAAGCCTCCAACAGTCCACATTCACAGCGAACAAGCTGGGCTTTATGTTCCAACTTTTATGTTTCATCATGCCTTAATTATAGAATCATTTTTAAAGGAAAAGATAGTAAATGTTCCCATATTTATATCTGCAGGGGGAACCCAACACCTAAATGATGATATTCCTTTGAACTACCCGCTGCCAAGTCCTTCAGGATTGGAAAAGTCGATCCACTGCAGAGCTGACTATAAATAGCCACCTTCCTTCCTGCCTGCCACTTCAGGTCTAGAGCCACCACCACTGAAAAGCACCCCAGAACCCCACCGGTACCTTCCGTGGCATGGCTGCGAGGAATGAAGGAGCAGGCAGAAGAGGGCACACCTAGACTTGGACATACAAGGACCCAGGTTCAAGGTCTGCCTCCAGCACTGACTGACTATGTAGCTTTGGCCAAGTGACCATCCGAAGCCTCAGTGATCTGATCAGAGAAACAGGACATGTGGTATGGTTTCACATGATCAGCTTGTGGGTCAATTAGATAACCACATGGAACTGATAAGGTACCCGTGTGGCATTTCTCAGTGACAGTTGTCACAGAGGCTATAAGATTAGCAGCAACCCTGGCCTCCACCTACAAGAAGCCAGAAGCACCTCCCAGGTTGTGACAATCAAAAATGTCTTCAAGCACTGACAAAAAGCCCCTGGGGAGAAGGAAGGAGTTGAAAGAGCCTTCACCTTAGAACCACTGCTCTTAGGTATTTAGTAGATGTAGGGTTCTTCCCTCCTCCTACCCACATAGTCTGAAGCAAGTACCTGGAAGATTATTCTGAATGCCTCTTTTTTCCTCGCCTAATCAAGTGGTAACCAAATTCAACGGGATTTCCTCCTAAATACCTCCTGCCCTGATCCCCTCGCTCATTTCCACCACCATCACCACCGATCTCGCTGTAATACTCCATGACCTCCTACGGTTGTCTGACTCAAATCCATTCTCCCCAGTGCTATATGGTGAGCTTCCTTCATTCACTCGTTCATCAATCTAAACCCCATACAAGCCGAGCACACACTCTAGCACCCAACTACATCCTCAGCTCCCACAGTGAACTTTAGAAAAAATCTAGATTTCAACAGGTTTCTCAAAGTGCCTCAAGCAATGAAGTCCTGAGTTCCGTGGTAAGGTCCATGGGCTATTCTCATCCAGCCATTTCTTCCCCTGACTTCAGTCTGTCACCCAGGCCTCAGCTGTGCCCTGCCCTCCTGCATGCCCACTCTGAAAAAATCACTGACATTCCCCAGCATAGTAGACCCACTCATGGTTCCTGGAGCTGGGCTGCCTTGGTTCAAGTCCAGGTCCTGCCACTTACTAGCTCTGGGCAAGTTATTTAACCTCTTTGTGCCTCAGTTTCTCTATCTACAAAATGGAGTAAACAGAACCTACTTTAAAACACTATCTTTAAATCTATGTTCATTTTTTTTTTAGGTGGGCACATACCTTTATTTATATGTGGTGCCAAGGATCGAATCCAGTGCCTCACACATGATAGGCGAGCCCTCTACCACTGAGCCACAACCTCAGTCCCTAAAAATCTATGTTCATTTTTTGAAACTGACTTTAATTGACAAAAAATCACTTGCTACTGTGTACACATTTTGAATGGCTAAATTCAGCTAATTAGCATAAGCATACCTCACATACTTATTATTTTGAGGTAAGCATACTTTAAAATCTACTCTCTCAAGAATACAATACATTGGTAACTATAGTTGTCACACTGTACGACAGATGAGTCTGTTCTATAACACGTTTACATCATTTACTATGGACGGTACAGAATGGGCTGGCAGGTCCCAAATGTCATAGCAACCTTGTTGCTCTAGGGGAGACGTCTCAGTTTCCAGTGTGCTGTGCTGGTTTAACACTTGGGCAGTAAGGACACCATCCACTTGGTCAGGCAGCATGAATCCTGGGGTCGGAAATGTCAGCTGACCTGTTATTGGCAATGGCAGTTTCAACCATTTCTTTTTAAGAAGGTGGTGAAACTATCAGAAGTGAATTTGTGCCCTTCTTCTGATGAGCATTACTGCCTCTCTTGAGGATGGAGAGATGGAAAGTTTTTTCACTTATAATTCTGCAAAAAAAGAACAGTTAAGAGTAAAATCCTAAGTAACGGTATAGATGAGAAAATAGGAGAGGTAATCCATAGAATTCAAAAGAATCTTTTAAAAGATATTTATCTTTGACCAACTGATCTCATGAGATGGTCTGAGATCTCTGCTTGGAGCAGACACTCCAGGGACCTGACACAGAGCTTGGGATGGGGCGCCTGCTCTGAGGAAGCATCTCTTCTGTCTGAGCCAGGCACCGACCAGGATCGCTAACCACGGTCAGGGAAGGAATAGAAGGACTAAGCTGGGAGGTGCTTTTGAGTCTGGAGGGTGAAGATGGGTGGAGAGACAGGGTATCCAACTGGGAACAGGGATCTCCGAGACGAGCTGTATGTGAAAATACGCTAGCAGTTGCAGTTCTGGAAGCCCAGCTGTCTTGTTCCCTGACCAGTTTCCAGGCCCAGCTTCCAAAGGTCACTCACTCAATTCCCTTTGTTTCAGTTCACTGGAATCAGTTGCTGTTGCTTGTGACCAAGAACCCGACAACAGGAGGGGAAGCAGCTCAGTGATGGAGCACCACCCAGCACATGCAAAGCCCTCGCACTGCTGGAAAAAGAACTATACAACCAGTCTTGCATCAGAAAGAAAGGGTGCTACAAATAACACCTGACCAGCTAGCAATGGGGAGTTACTGCTTGATGAGTGAGGTGTTTCGGTTTTGTAAAATGAAGCCTTTTGTGGTTGGACAGGGGTGGTGGCTGTCCAACAATGTGAACGCACTTATGGCCATTGAACCGTCTGCCGAAACAAGGTTTAGAGAGTAAATTTTATGTTATATGTATTTTATCCCAATTTAAAATTATTTTAGAAATTGGAATAGATGGGTGGAGGGAAAGGTAGAAGGAGGGATGGGTGGAGGGAAGGGTAGAAGGGTATCTGAATCCACAATCACAGTCCAGGGAAGATGGTCATTCTCTAAACACCAGAGTGGAAGCAGAGTGGCTTAAACTTCCCCTGTGGTCTGCTGGGCCCAAACCTCTTCATGCAAGGCTATTTCAAAGTTGCCTTGAGGCAGAGGTAATGGGGATAAGCAGGGGAGAGAGATCTGATGCTAAGACCCCCAAAATTCCCACAGCCAGAGACTGCCTCTAGGTAAGCTCACTGACTGTAGTTACGGCCCCTGGGATGGGCTGGAAGCACAAAACCTGGAACCCAAGTTTTCACAGGAACAGTTTTGTCAAAGAAAGTTCCAGTTCGAATGACACCAGTCTAAGGCTATTCAGCCTGAGTCAATCAATCCTAAAGCTCCTAGCTCAAGTCACGCAGGATCCAAGAGAAGGATCCTTGGATCCTTCCAGAGTCCTTCCCATCCAGGTGCAACAAGGGAAAATGGGACACCAGAAGCCTCCCAGTGACCAAGGCCAACAACCCTGGCTCTTCCTAGTTAGCCAGATATCCACTGTAAGTTCTCCTGCTTTCACCTCCTCCACACAGAAGGTTTGCTGTCCTTGTCCTATTCTTTTTTCACCCCTGTAGGTTGAATATTTTGAGGAATATAACCTACTTGGTCATAAGCCACCATATCATTTTTAAAAAACTCCTTGCAGGCCTAAGAAAACAACAGCATATCACCCAGGACCCTTGCAATACTGAGATGGGTATCCAGGTTGCTTCTGGGGGGAGGGGCATGTGCTTGTCATGAAGTCAAGGGCATGCTGGGGGGAATAGTTATCCCAGAGGTAGACCATAGGTCATCACAGCAGACCAGACCAGCTCAGGGAGCGGGGCAACCAAGGTCATCCCACTCCCTCTTTGCCACAGCTGTTAGAGGGGCAAGTGGAACTAAACCTCAGTGGGCTAGCAGGACACAAGGAGAAACATCCTGGCAGAGTCTGAGAATGAGACGTCCTTGAACTTAAGAAAAAGCCACAGGAAGCCATTCTCTTTCCTCTACAAATAGTAAAAAAATAAAATAGTATGCCTCTGATTGCCAATGACAGCCACACTTGGACCAATAAGACCCTGGAAAAGAGCCAGAGTGCAGGTGGTAAAGCAGAGAAAAGAACTAGCCCTGATCCTTGATGACATCACTGAGCTGGCACACCTCCCCACTGTCTAGGTGGATGCTCCCTAATTGACCCACCATAACTGAACAAGATAGTCCCCATGACAACTATCAATAATCTCTCAAAATACCTGGGCACTGTAATGTACAAATAGAGATGGGCCAACTCAAGTCCCACAATTCTAAGATATAGCAATTGTAAGCTGTAATGAGCAAGGGGCGAGCACAAAGTGAATGCAAGGAACCCACCAACATGGGAGACACATCAACTGAAAGATGCATCCTTATTTCAGAAATATTAAAAAGTTGAAGCAGGGCTGTGATCTTTCTAATCAAGGACAAGAGTCAGATTAGAAGTAACATGGTATTTGTCAACTATACCCTTTTGTTTGGGAAGGGACACACTCTAGGTCACATTCAAGACTTAAAGGACATTACAAATCAGCAAACAAACAAAATAGAGAGTTTAAGGGGGTTAGGGGAATAGCTCAGTGGCAGATCACGTGCCTGCATGCTCAAGGCCCTGGATTCAATGCCCAGCACATCCCCACCTCCCAACAAAGACAGGCTAATAGAACTTTGTCCACTTAAACATTTGTATTTGGCCAATTAAATCTATGCATAGCTATCATTCTGCTATCTAAAACTATTCATCAAGGGTGGTGGCATGTGCCTATAATCCCAGCTACTCAGGAGACTGAAGCAGGAGAATTATTTTGACCCATGAGTTCAAGGCCAGCTTGGACAGCAAGATTCTGTCTTAAAAAAAATAATAATAAATAAAATCAAGGTATTCAACACTTAAATAGAATTATAACTTTTGGGTTTTAATCTCTAACTCAAAACCCAAGAATATAAGAAAAAGATAGATTTGAGTTTGACCACAGGTCATAATTTTCATAGAGCACTCAAAAATTCAGGGAGCACAAACCACTACTAAAATTACTTTTATACAGCTATCAAGCACAAGTATGAAAATACAAATATTAAGTGTTCACAGTTAGAAAAATAAAACATCTATTTAATAAGCTGCACACAAAAAAAATCCAATTTAATTATTTTGAAAAATGCTCAATCTTTTATCTATCCCTCTATCTCCCAAATTGGTGGGAAGGTCCCAACAAGCCAGTTCAGTGACACTGGCTCCAGTGGACACAAAGCTCAAAGCCACCCTTGATAAACACGTGTTTAACTAAACCAACTTGGCAACTACCAAATTGTACCATCTGTACCAAATGAATTTATATTTTTACATGAATTTGAAGTACATGTAAGGGTGGGGTGTCTTTCTACCTTACTTTTATTTACTTAGTTATTTTATTAAGCATTATTTTAGTTGCACATGTTCATGAGATATCATGTGATAACTCAATATATATAATATGTAATGATCAAATCAGGATAGTTAACATCTCCATCTCCTTAAACATTTTTTAAATTTTGAATTAATATGTTATAATTGCACATATTTATGAGGTTCAGTGTGAATTTTAATACAGGTGCACAATGTGAACTGATCAAATCAGGGTCAGTAACATCTCCATCTTTTCAGCTTTACTTTCTCTTTGGAGACTTTGAGCTCTTCTCTTTAGTTATTCATAAAATATACAGTATGTTATTGTGAACTATAGTTACCCCACTGTTGTACCTTACTTTTAAATTTATAGAAAGAAAAAAGGTTTATTACAAGTAAGCAAAAAAAAAAAAAAAAAACAATAAAAAATTACCTGTAATCCTCTTCCTCAAAGATAACCACCATTTACATTCTGGGATACACTCCTAGTCTTTTTTCTTATGTGTAAACACTTTAACCACAGAGGATTCTACAGCACCACTGTTCTGTAAACCACTGTCTCTACACACCATAGCACTAACATCTTATGAGTAAATATTCTTCAGCATCTCCCCTCCCCATCCCCCATACCATAGTTTTCTCCATCTGACTTCTCACAGAAAAGGAGCAAAGCTCAGACTCCCACTGAAGTGTCATCTTTCACTAATAACAGTCAATGAAAACCAAGACCTCAACCCCAAGGCAGGCATGGCCTGCAGGGCACACACCACTTTCTCAAGAATCAGATTAAACATACTCCAGAGCTGATGATCAGTCTAGATTGCTCAGCTCCCTCTCCAAACAGTTCAGCCCAAGAGCCTCACTCCTGCTCCCTGTGGCTTTAGGAAGATGGGGACACAGATGGCCAGACCAAGTTCACAATCAACTTACCAACTGTAATCATGGTTGTATCCAAGTATTACACAATGTATGGAGCACAGAAATCAGAGGAGGACAAAAGATAGCAATCTGATTTTCAGTTTAAACCTTGGGCTCTTCTCTTCCCAAACCACAATGGGCAGAGGAAGTCAGCACTATGACAAAACGAAAGACAACTTACTTATTAACTGAGAGGGAAAAATGGAGAGCGGGAAGGAAGGCAGAGAGTTTTTAAAATTCTGATGGCTCTGCAGGCAGTGGGATGGTTAAAGCTCTGAGGCATGCCCGAGTAGGCACAACCTGGAATTCAGCAGGACACACACATGTTTGACTGACTCCTTACTAAGTAGTTAACAGTGGGGGAGGCTGGAAAAGGGAGGCTGGATTTGATCGCTGTACGCGACACTATGCATGTGTTGAAACAGCACGGTGAATGCTATTAACATATACAAAAGATACGTGTTAATCAAAACTAAAATATTAAAACATAAGTAGCCATTGCGTGCTCACTAAACAAAGCAATTCTCTAAGTAAATTAGGCTGGCTTTCACTTTTATTAAAAAAAAAAAATTCTTCCAAAACTTAAAAAAACAAACACACACAGGTAAATAAAGCTAATCCACCTAATATAAACATCTTCAATTCCCTAGAAAAAAATAACAAAAGCTCTTTGTCACTTCTATGACCTGTGGTCCAAAGCCTGTCCTTACCGGACTTCTCACACAGGTGGTATTTACCACTCACTTGCCAAAACACAGATATAAAACTATCATGGGGTCAGTCTAGTAAACTGTTTAACTTTGTATTTTAAAACATTCATTCATAACAGATGTAAACTGGAGCAATTCAGCGTGACTGCCCATCAGGTAGGAACATGTTAGCCACTGCTCCAAGCTCCGTTACGACAACCTCAATGTTTCACCCACAAGAGGTGGGTTTAAAAACATATTACAGCCAGGTGTGATGGCACGGGCCTGTAATCCACTACTTCAGAGACTGAAGCAGGAGGATTGCAAGTTCAAGGTCAGCCTTGGTGACTTAGTGAGCCCTGTCTCAAAACTAAAAATTAAATTATAAAACATGATTTAAAAAATTGCACCCAAATACTGTCTGGAAGTGGGAATGTAACTAGAACCTAAAAACTGTGCTAACACAGGTAAGACTCAGTCAGAGCCCAGCTTGGGCTCTTGTCACTGCACCACCAGGTCCCCTGAAGACCTGGTGCATGGTCTTCACCTCGGAGACAGAAGGCACACTTCACTTCAGCAGGCCTGGGAATGGTGGACCCCAAGAGCGCTGACCAAGTGAGAGTGACAGGGTATCAACCAAACTGGCAGCACAACAGTTCATAGCTTCTTGCACCAAAAGAAAACTCACTTTTGAATGGCCTGTTCTCTTGGTGAATAAGAGTATAAGAATACAAAACCTCTTTGCCCGCCTGCCAAGAAGTCACCAAACACTGAATTTGATGACAGTTGGGGAATCTGAGAACCTTGACATTAAACTCAGTGAGTTCTGAATCAATACAGGACTCTGTGGAGTCAGGGACAAAAAGTCCACTGAAGTGTCAAATTTAAGCTTGTTACCCCAGATACACTTAGGGAATACAGCTCTTCCCAACTCACGGCATCACAGCCACAGGCAGCATGAGGAGCACTTGGGTTCTGAACAAAACATTACACTCTAATGAGAGTTGAGGTATTTAAGAAGTAAGTGGCCCAGGTCGGTACACCGCCACACTCTCTGCTAAGACATGAGCTACAGCCCTGAGTCAGGAATCAAGGATCTATCCAACACTGCAATTAGCAATCATTAGTTTCTTCTCAAAGTCAATGACAGTAAGTTATGGAAAGGTTTGCCCAACAGAACTAGAAATATTCAGAAGTCCCTACGTGCCCAAGAAGAAAGGACTATGGGAGCAACCAACCCACTGTGTGCTTGGATGCTGCTGGGACTTCCTTCCCCAAATCCAAAGGCACATCCCTGGTTCCAAAAACTGCATGTGACATGGGGAATGGAAACCCTGGAAACTTGGAATATTGATGGTTCCTTATACTGCCCACACTGAGAAACATCACTGTGGGTGTTTTCATTAAATAATTGATTCTTTATGTTTATAGGAAAATGCTGTTTTCTAAATGTAGATGTTTTGTTCTCATCTCTAAATCATGCTCTCATTTCCATATTCCACCAACAAGAAACAAGCAGGTCATCAGTAACACTAGTCAACAGTACAAACATTGCCACCTATAGTCAGAAAATGAGATATATTTGTTTACACTGTGATCTGGAAGAGAAATAACACAAAAACAGAAAGTAACATTTGTTATATTTTTCCATGCCCTTCATTAAGCCTAACACTGAATACTTATGATCAATGACAACACACATACATTATTTTGATCCACCTTAACATGGACTTTCAAAAGACAACGTGTAGTTTGCTTCATTAGTTGTTAAATATCTCAAAGACTCAATCAGCAGCACAAGCCTAACTCCCTGATAATTCAAAGATGAGGCAGGAGGATCACTTCAGCCCAGAAGTTCAGGGCCAAACTGAACAACAGACAAAACCTTATCTCTTAAAAAAAAAAAAAAAAGTGTTAGTAAGACAAACTCACTCATTCAAACACCTGTAACATCAAAAAGTTTGAAAACTCATAGTTAGGTTTAGGGTTTTTTGTCTGTTTTTTTCCTGATGCTACTTTTTAGAAACAAAATTCAAAGGACAACAACAAGAAAAAACTGTTTGGTAAGAACCTTTTAGTTCAAAAATTTTAAATGAAATATGCTCTCATCCTATCATACAAAGCCATGTTTTTATGCTATTTTAAATATGACACAAGGAAGAGAGGTGGTTAAATTAGCAATGAACAGTTTCTTCTACTCAAATCAATGCAGAAGCGAGCTTTAGCTGGAACTATGTATGTATTGGTGCAATGTTACATTCTAAAATCATTAGTCATTTTTAAACAATGTTATTGAGATGTAATTCACATCTAATACATTTCACCCATTTAAAATATACAACTCAGTGGCTTCTGGCATATTCACAGGAATTTCTTCTGAGATTATTCATCTTTCTCCAGAATAAATATATCTCAAGCACATTGAGGCTTCCCAGAATCCCAAAACCAACTTTCCCAAGTAAGCTTCCCAGGGAAGGGAGTACCTACTGCACTGAAGAGATGCCTAGGTATCAGGATATGACTTCCCTAAATTGTGTTCTGCATCGTGAAGAAACTGCAGTCAACTGAAGATTCCCATTTGGCCACTGTCTTCACCCCTTTAAACAAATTTATATTTATTCTTTCAGTTAAGGGAGACTGTTTCCAGGAATAAAATAATGCAAACATTCTGACTTAATAAAACTGAAAATAATATAAACAAAAATGTCTAAATGTATAAATTTCACACCACATCCTTGATGCAAATTAAATTTTAATGAGTGTAGAATTTAAAGCAATGCATAATATTTGCCAGTTTAAATACTGCTTTGGGTTAGAGGTGCAGCTCAGTGGCAGAATGTTTGCCTGGTATGCATGAGGCCCTGAGTTCAATCCCTAGCACTTCAAAAACAAACAGCTACTTATAAATGTCACCATAAAACATAGGTCCTTTTTAGATAGACGTTAGCAATTGTGGCATAGACTCTAAGAGTGGTGGCCCACATCCCAGGTATACTGTACATCGTAAAGTATGTCAGGCCTGAAACAGGCATGTGGGGTTACCATGACTGGCAAGACTCATCTTCGTTTAGAAAACTGCCTCTCAGCACCCACCTTCAGATGCAAAGAATATCTCTACTGTAATCTCCAAAAGCAGTCTTGTCCTGACCATTCTGCACAGCTCAAAAGTGGCACTGAGGGTTTGTGAAATAGTCTCTTAAAAACATACAAGGCTCATTTTTTTAAAATTAACAATTATTCTTAAGATTCCTTTTCTGCTAATGCCCATATAAGAGCATTTCCCTCTATCATTTTCTCAGACACAGAAAGACAGAAATTCAACTTAAAAGGTGATTTAAAAATGTTGGATTGGGGGTGGAGGTGTAGCTCAGTGGTAGAGGTCCTGGGTTCAAGCTTCAACACTCAAAAAAACTGTTGAATGATTGGGACTATTACATCTGATGGCATGGGGTCATCCCAGGTTCCTAATTACTATGATTTACCCATTCTAAAGCATCATTGTTTTCATACTTTAGCATCCTGAAATAAACATGCCTCATAAAATTGACAGTATGTAAATTGACAGCATTTTTCTTAGTGGTAATAAAAGAGTGGGCATCTTAAAATTAACAGCACCTTAAAAGTAGAAGAAATATGGTGAAAGAAATGTCTCAGCCAAAGGTCAACCTTCAATATTTGTTATGAAGTTCATAATTACATACAAATCAGCAAAGAGACACCTTACAACAATAGGGAGCAGTGGAGACTGCAGCAACTACACATACCACTGCATTCAAGGGCCATAATGCTAAGCTACTAATTACTGCCAGGTGAGAACTGGCCCCAATGAAACTAGATTTTTCCTGAAAATTTCCAAGCTTAAACATACTATAGAGACCACATTAAGCAAGGTTCCTAGTCAAATCTGACCCAGGAGCATCTGTTTGCAACCCTTAATGTTTGTCTCTGTTTTACATCATCATGAATAATCTAGCTACAAAGACCTTTCAAGATGCTTGGAAGGAAAGACCATTCAGCACGTTAAAAAATGAGGGCTCTGGAATCAAGAGAACTGTCTATCCCTGTTTGCACAGAACAAGAGGATATCAAAGTCCCATTTCATGTCAGCCTGGCCTTCATTTATATGCCATATGCCTCATTCTTTCACCAAAAAAAATTTTTTAAATGCCATATCTAACATTATGAATAAGTCTGTCATTCAAATTCTAATTTTTCATTCCACTAGACAATTTTTTCAATGAAAGGTACCTTTCGAAATGTAATGAAAGATTTCAGAAAGTTAACAGTATCATTCATGAGCAAACTATGCCCAAATGAGCTACAGATGTCCAAAAGTAAATACAAAATAGAAAAAAGACCATCAAGGCCCCAAGCCAGATGCTAAAACTAGTCCAAACTGTTCCAATTCCAAACCAAATTTAATCCTCAACCATGAATAAGAAGTTTTGTTCAATGGCTAATCCTTCCAACACCAAAACTCATCTGATGGTGATTTCAAATTTGGTTCCCTAAACT
The DNA here is from genome assembly GCA_020662805.1 of Glaucomys volans. Taxonomy (NCBI): domain Eukaryota; kingdom Metazoa; phylum Chordata; class Mammalia; order Rodentia; family Sciuridae; genus Glaucomys; species Glaucomys volans. The sequence goes on from JAJEJO010002426.1 coordinate 46,317, forward strand.
GATGTGATTTAAATCCGAATGAATGTGCATAACTCACCAGAGGAACATCACCCAGAAACACACTACAATAATTAAGCCACACATACATTTCCATAAGCAAAGCCTACATCATAATCCTTTTTATTATACAAATAAGACAGATCTAGGTTGATGGTCCAAGGAACAATGCCCCCACCCATGTTCTAGGTTAACATTATGCTTCACTACAGTATAGAGAACTCAACAGTCTCTATACTATGGGATATAACTAAGTGCACTCCAAATAAATAAAGCTTTCCACCAATCTCAAATAAAGTAACAAATTTACTTATAAGAAATCTGCTAGGAGTGGGTGACTATTTTTCTAAGAGATATATAAGTGCGCTCTTCTCTAGAACAACCAAAAATACCTTCATGTGTGATGTTCTGCAGCACACCAAGTCTACAGGCTGCAGGGCACACATATTTAACACACCTCAGAAAACCTGCCCTTGTTTGTTGCACCAGGCATTCTACTTTCAGAGACTGTTAAAAATCTTCCATTTGTTTTCTTATCTAGACTATTTCAGGGAGACAATGCTAGTCGTGAATAGTCAACAATTTGGTGTTAATATTCTATGAAGGCATTCCCTGATTCTCTGGAAGGCAAGCTGACAGTGTGAAACTCCCATAAAAACCAAGTACCACAGAAATGTGAAATCATCAAAATAGCCCAGGCTTGCTTTTTCACTGTAGGAGAAGGTTAAAAAAGGAAGAATGATGAGACTTGTCTTGTGTAATATAATGCATGTAGAACTAAATAGTACCAGCAATAACTAATAAAAGGCATCTCCATCACCTCTGGGCTATGAACCTGTACAGCCCCCAACACTCTCTGGCAACAGGCAAGAGTGAGCCCAGTCATACCAAGCCCACTTCCACTCAGACTCTGCTCCTGTCTCCCTCGCTTTCAAGCTCCTAACCAGTTAAGATCAGCATTAACTCATCTAGACAAGAGTGGCAGGACGCACTCTAGGTAGAATCTGACACCCCTGCCAATGTAAACAAAGCATTAAGGACAATAACATAAATGTGATTTGTTTATCCAGTTGGAGTTCCCAAAACATTCTTAAAATATTTTTTCAGGGACCTTTTAAAAATGATGTTATTAAAAATGTTTTTGAAAACCTGAGATGAAACACAGCTGTCCACATCCCCCTCCACACCTCAACCCAAGCAGCTCTTTGTTCAGGAATGTGGATACTTCCGCACCTCTAAGAGCTCCCCGGCTGCCCTCTACTGACTCTCATTAAATGCAGAAGTGGAGGATGCAAGGAAAAGGAGAGGATCCAGGAGGGAGGGGAACTCCGGGTAAACAAATCAATGCTACTTTCACCCATCTCCAGGGAAAGGCGCAAAAAAAAAAAAAGGAAAGTATTTTACCCAAGCAAAACAAGGCAAAATAACCAAAGGTGATCATTCTTTGATAAACACTACAGCAAGCCTTGCTTGCTTCACCGTCAGAGAAAAGTCGTCCGCTACTCACCCTCCCCACCCCAAGATACCCATTGCATTGCACACTTACACTTACGCACACACACACCAGGGCAGGGTAGGAAAGCTGCTGAAAGCGAAGCCGTAGCGTGAGCCCGTCTGAGATAATAGCCTCTCTTTAAACCCCTCCCCCATCACCAGAGAAAAGGGAGCCTCAGAGAGAAAGGAGGGGAAGAAAAGAGAAATCGAGAAAGCCTGAATTTCCAGGCATCAACTTTTCACGAAATGCACAACCAGAATAGGAAATACCTCCCTGCTGAGTAATGCTTCATGGGTTGTAAATTCACCTCTCGAAAGGGGAGCCAGACCTGGGCGCGCACCCCGCCAGATGGCAAACCACTCCTACCTGCTCCATCCAGTCTGCCTGTCACGCCGCGCCCGAGACAGGCCTCCCACCCCCCTTTTTGGCAGAGCAACACACCAATAAGAGCCGAGCGTGGCTGGTTGAGAAAGGGCTGAGCAGTGATTTAGCAGGATTGTTTCAAAAGGGGGAATGGGAAACCGGAGGAGAGGGTGAGGGCAAAAAAAAAAAAAAAAAAAAAAAAAAAACAAAGCCCTTTCCAATGAAACCGACCGTTTGGGGGCGTGGCTTATTTCATTCGCTTTATTAATAAAAGGGATCAATGGAGCTTTCCTTTCTCCACCCACCCGGGAGGTGCCGGGTTTTAAATCCTCGGGGTGGGGGGCAGGACTGCAAGCTTCCTCCAAGTTTCCAGCAGCACCTGCCACCTTCGTTGGGCCCTCCACCAAAAAGAGGCTCCGAAATGCACAATCCAGGTTTCAGACTTTGCAAGACGGAGGAACAGCCATACGCAGCTCCCAGCGTCGCCCCCACTACCCCAGGATCAGCACACACACGCTTCTGATAGCCTGCTGACAGGATCGTTAGAAAGTTCCGGGGAAAACGATCAGGGTCCTCCGCAGCCCCTGCTCCCCGGCAGCGCGCGGGTCTCCTGCCGCGACCCAGACGTGACACGCATCATGGACTCCAGGCTGCAGGAACGAGAGGCGGAAAGTTGCCCAACAGCCTCAGGAGACGGGGCTTAGAAAAGGGGACCCGCGGGGCAGAGTAGCACAAGCGCCCTCTGCCCACCCCAAAAGTGGGGAGAGGCGGAGTGAACCCCGGTTCCAAGGGCGCCGCGCCGCTTTATTTACAAACAATGCGCTCTGCTGAAGGGAAAAGGACCCTCGCCACCCCACCCCACACACACACACACACGACCCTACTCCCGAGCGCTCCTGTTCCTGGGGCTCCCGGGCTGGCGCGGCAGATGTGCAGCCAGGGGTAGCCCCGATCCCTTCCCCTGCCCGCGCGGGGCGGAACTCCCCGGGGAGTCCCGGGCGGGAGGGGGTGCCGCTCACCTCGTCCTCGGAAAGTCCATAGACCGGCTCCCCGAGCCCGGTCGCCATGGAGCCGGCGCCCTGCGCGGGGTCCGAAGCGATCCGGGGCTGCTGGGCTGCGGCGTGGGCCGCCGGTCTTCCCTCTGCCTCCGCGGCCAGGCGGTCCCGCACCGGCCCAACGCGCGTCCTGCCGGAGAAGCGGTCCGGCGCCCGCAGGTGAGGGTGCCCGAGTGCGCCGCCCCAGCCGCTGCCGGCGCCGCTTCCTCCCGGAAGGCTGCGGGACGTGCGGACTGGCGGCTCCCGAGAGCGCGCCGAGCGGCGGGCGGCAGCTCCGGCGCCTCTCTCTGTGCGCGGCCGCCGCCGGGCTTCCCCTCCCCGCGGCCCGCACCTCCCTCCTCCAGCCTTCCCCGCTCGCCGGCCGCTCCCCGCCCCTCTCCGAGCCTGCTCTGCGATCCCGGCGACCCGGCTCGCCGGCCCCCCGCCCCCCGCTCCCGGCTCCCTCTCTCCCCGCCCCCTCCTCCGCCTCCTTCCCGCGGGAGCCGAGGGGGGACCCTCCCCGCTCGCCGGGGCGGGCACTCGCGCCCCCAAAGCCAATCACCGGCCGAGCTGGGGGGCGGGCCGAGGCAGTGGTGGAGTTCTGCCCCACGCCCACCCCACCCCCAGCCTTCGCGGGCGTCTCGGGGTCACCCGGCTGCGGGGCTGGGGCTCAGGGGCGAGCCCAGGCGAGCTTGGCCTACCCAGCTGACCCTCCCTCGCCCGGCTTCCCTCGGCTCTGGGGAGGGGGCGGATTGGACCTTTGGGGGCGATGAAGACATTTTCTAAACAACAAAAACGCCCTGTCCGTTTATTCCTCCCGGTGGTCTTTTTACCCAGAGCTCTAAGCTTGCAGTAGTTGTTAAAAGAGGGGGCAAGGATGTTGCTAGACCCCTTTAAATTCTTGGCAGCCCCAGCGCCTGGTCTGACTACATTGTCAACTCCGGGGAGCGATCCGCCTGGCCTGGCCTCCAGCCGAGGAGAGGCTGCCCCGGTGTGGCCGCGAGTCGCCATTGCCTGTGTCAACGGTACAGGGAACAAAACCGACGCTGCGCCCGCTGAGTACACACCCACCCACTCCAAACAGCGCGGTTTGAATAAAAGGCAGCTCATTTTTTAAGCGCAACGTGAAATATCAAACTCAAGTTTAAGGTTATCCTTTGCATATGCAAACGATTGAGACGCCTTATTAGCCACCATAGGAGTCTTCCCACATCCCAGCTACAGTTTCTCTAGCAAAGCAGTTCATTTAATCCTTCAGATTCATAAGAATGCAAGAGACCAAATAAGCGAGAGAAATTCGTCACTCGTCTTTCTCAGGAAACCGTTAAATTTAAATGCTCAGTGCAGTTGTGAGTTCAAAAAGAAAACAGACGCAGAACGCTATTTGCCTTTGAAAAGAACATCGAAGTGCCTACTTGGGTATTATCAAGGTGCATTTAGGACTTTCATTCATGGAAGTTAAGAGACAACCCACATGGTTTAACGGAATCATCTTGCCTGTCCCCATATACATTGCCAAGTATCTGCTGCTCGTCCTGCAGATCAAAAGCGGGGGTGGGGGAGCAAGGGAAGGGAGCACACCCGTCCTAACTTAAGCTTTCCTTGGGTTCCCTGCGACATGACTGGCTTAAAATGTGTACCATATAATGGATTTCCTTTCAAGAGTCAGCCTTATGCAGTCAACATCCCACTCAGAAACCTTCTACAGACATTTTGAGCTATTAAGTCAATACTGCTTAGATGCCACAGAATCTCAACTGAGGGAAAAAAACATTTTCATGGAGGAACATTTCAAAGACAGTTCTCTGTTCATTCCACATCAAGGCTTTTCAACCTTTCAAACCTAGATTCCTTTTCTTTTGATAAACAAAAAGCCCATCCCCCTCCACGCACACACAGATTCTGAAACACCCTTCACCTTGCCTATGACCCCTATATGCGGTAGTCAATGCTTCTCCACCCTCTCGAGCCAAGTCTTTGTCAAATTTGTAAGTGTATATTAGGGGGTGGGAAGTAACAGATTCTTAAATTTTTCTTATGGAATATTACAATTTGTAACTATGTAGAAAATCTTGGAGGTGCAGAGTTCCAGGCTGTTTCTTTGGGTGAGGATCTATCCTCCAGGAACTTTAGAAGGCTGTCATTCTTCCTTCCCATCCTTCATCCTGCTCCCACACCCCCTGATCCAACAACCTGTGCCCACCTGCATCTGGGGTCATGTCCTTCACTTTCCCAGAGGGATGATTAATAGAAACTAATATGAAACTTGCCCTCTATCACTTATTGTGGAGTGTTTATAAAATGTTGATCTATGACATCATTCAATATTCCCTTTAAGAAGACTCAAGACATTTATTTCAGATTTAAGAAGGAACTCTTGCTTTCTCTTAAGGAACTAATAAGCTTTTCCATTTCAATGACATCTGATTGTTTTTCCTATTTACTTTGGCTACCAGGAAAGTTGGGGTTAATTTTATGAACATAAGACATAAAAGATCCCATAAAAAATCAATCCCCTTTGTAACTATATACTAACTTTCCCCCATTGTAGTGGATCTGTACCTTGGATGCACATTGCAGGCATCTGCAGAACTTAAAAATTGACTAAGTGCCCAGCTGCCAGCACAGAAGCCATGGTTTAAGTTTCAGGGTAGGAAAGAAGGCATCAGTAGTTTCAATAGCATCCCAGGTGATGCTAATATACATTCAAGGCTGACACCAGCAGCCTAAGCCAGTAATTCCCAACTTTGCTACACAGAAAAACACCTGGGGAAATTTATTTACTTTAGCCTTTTTATCTTTTATTATTCAAAAATCTTTTTTTGTTTGTTTTTAAAGCTTTCTGACTCAGTGCTTGTGTCTTCAACACTTTCTCAAGGATTTTAGCTCCTCGGTAAGGAAGGCAGGCTTGATCCTGTCACAGACATACTGAGCACACACAGCTGAGCCACCATAGGCCCTGCTGGCATTTTTTAACTTGTTTTGTTTTGTTTTAGACAATCTCCTAAGAACTTCAGGTCTCACCATATAAACCCCTAGAAGTCAACCTGCAGATTTGGGTGCTTTCCAACCTTCCTGATGTAAAGGTGAGGGATTCTATTACTGGGAGTTTGGGACAGCTTAGTTTTGTTAGATACTATATGGAAAGCTTGTATGTCAAGTGCTGGACCATTCTAAGTGCCTCCAGACCCAACCAGGAAGAGAAAAAAGCATCTAGGGATCTTTGAAGATTGCTCTTTTGCCTCCACCCTCAGGCTCTCTGATATAATTAGTAGTGGGCGCCACATGGGCATCAGTCATTGTAAAAGCTCCCCTGATGATTCTGATACACAGCAAAGTTTAGGGACCTCTAGCCTAGAGTTATATTCTTATTCATATATTTTTCATGATCCTGATTTTTTAATTGCTTTTTTTTCAATGTAGGGGAAATTATGCATTAAAATGACATTCGAATTCTTTATGCAATAAAGTAGTGAACAAATATAATTAATGTGAAGTGTCCATTGGGATTTAGGGGTATTTTTTGTGCCTCTTCATGTTCAGGGACACAAACAACTTTTATAAGAGGAGAGGGGGTACTGTGGGACAAAAGGCAAGAAATATACCTATGCAGATTCAGCAAAACAATGCTAGTCAGAAAAATGTCAGTCTCAGTTTTCATTTTCAGTATGAGGGAACCCCTGGTGCAGAAAAGCAGGTATCAGAAGATTGGGAACTTTTAATTGCAACTTTTAATTGCAAAGAGGCTTTTTCCAGTACCTGAGAACAAACTTAGGGCCTCATGCATGCCAGATAAGCACTCACCTCTGAGCTGAATCCCCAGTCCTTTTTATTTTTACTTTGAGATAGGGTCTCACAAAGTTGCCCGACTGGCTTCCAGTTCTTGATGAGATTGTACTGCCTCAGCCTCCTGAGTAGCTGGGATCATAGGTGTGCACCACAAGGACTAGCTCATCAATTTTATCCACCACCTACCACTCTGAAGTCTCAGATAATAATCTAATTTCTTTGATGGGTGGGGGTAAAGTTATTCAGCACTTTTATCCAAAGCAATCAGTTTTCTCCAATCAGTTTCACATCTATCCAACAATTAAATAGAACCGTAATTTGTAGGTTCTCCTCTAGAATTTGTTCCATTTTGTTCCCTTTGGAGGCTGCCTTTACATTTTAGATTTGATACTGTGGGTGTTTGATAAATGCTCTTCACTGAGATCATCAGAAATGAAAAATTAGTAGGAACAATTTTAAAGTACAATGGGTAATCAGAAATAGGGAATGTTTAAATACTAAGCCTTTCCTCAAATTATTGAGTTGTCTTAGCAAGATTATGTGCATCCAAAGCAGAATAATACATAACATCACATATTTATGTAAGTTTCTCTTCAATTTGTGATGATATGTTGTGTTGTTTGGAAAGAAAGTCCAGGAAGCAGACAGGTTGAAGGTGGCCATGGATTTGTAAAAACTAGTGTCATCTTGGAACGTATCAACATTCCTTGACACAGAGAAATCCAATGATTTGTGGTGTTCATGATTAAGAAAATAAATCATGCTTAAGAGTTTTAACAGATAGAAAGGTGGAAAACAAAGAATGATTTGTAAATGGCTTAATTTTTAGCATAAAAACAGCTAAGCATTTTAATACATTTCCAACATTTATGTGCTGCTGTTCATTTATGGTACTCTAAAAATATTATTTGATTCCTGTTTTTTCCAGTGTAACAAATTATCTGCCTTTTAACTGGCTATATCAGAATTTCACTGTTTTTAAACCATTATCACTTGTAAAATATCTAGATTTGTTGCCACATTTTTACTATGTATTTTTTCCTGTTCTTTTAATGAATCTTGTTAATAATGTTGTTGTTACTAGTTTTTTTAAAAATTGTATTTATTTCCTTCCCTCGATTGGCGTTTTAATCACTGTATTTCTCTTCCTTTACTGGTTACACTTGACATTTTACATGTGTGCCTAAGGTAACAAAATTTAATATTTTAATCTCCTATCTGAAGAAATTTGAAACATTGTTTTCAATCATTAACTCCTTACCTAGTATTGATATACAGGTTTATGTTTTTGTTTGTTTTGTTTTGTTGGCTACTGGGGATAGAGCTTGGAGCAAGGGTCTATCACTGAGCTACACCCCCAGCCCATCTATCTTTTTGGTAAATCACTTTAGATGTTATTATGATATTATGCTTTTTAAAAGATTTACCAATATGTTTTTCAGTTTGTTTGTTTGTTTGTTTTTTTACTAAGGATTCCTTGTTGCTTCTTAGGTAATCCTTTAGGAGCATTTTTTTCTTTTTCCAGAAGGGAGAACCTTTTAAACTCCTTTTGTAAAGAATCATTGGTGAGCCAGGCGCGGTGGCGCACGCCTGTAATCCCAGCAACTCAGGAGGCTGAGGCAGGAGGATCGCAAGTTCAAAGCCAGCCTCAGCCACTTAGCGAGGCCCTAAGCAACTCAGTGAGACCCTGTCTCTAAATAAAATACAAAATAGGGCTGGGGATCTGGCTCAATGGCCAAGTGCACCTGAGTTCAATCCCCGGTTCCAAAAAAAAGAATCATTGGTAATAAACTCAGTCTTTGTTCATCTGAAAATGTCTACTTTCCTCCATTGTCGATGGTAGAATCACATAATAGAAAACCCAAAGCCTCTGTGGGAAGTGACAGGTTAAAATAAATGATCTTAATATGACTAGTATCATTCTGAAGACTGAGATTTATATGGTCAATTTATTTGGGGAAGTTCTGGGGGACAGGACAGTCCTTAAGGAAAAACAAAAATAGCCTTATCCAAAGTCACGTTGTTATCTTGTTTGTTCTCAGCACTCTGAAGATGCCATTCCTCGGGTGTCTAGTTGCCACTGTTGATGGTAGATGGTCAGCTCTTGGTCGGATGATTGTAGCTCTGCAAGGCATTTGCCTTTTCTCCAGCTGCTTCTGGTTCTTGGTGTTCTAACCTTTCTGTAATTTGTCTATACCTGGCTTTTTAATTTTTTTTTCTTTCTTTATCATGTCTACTATACTTGGCACTTTCTCTACCCATGAATTTAAATCTTTGATCATTTCTGAAAAATGCTCATGTTTTTTCTCTTCAAGTATTATCCTTCTCCATTCTCTCTATTTTGTCCTTCTGGGACTCCAGTTAATCACATGTCAGGTCTTCTCACTCTACTCTCCCTATCTCTACTTGCTTCACATATTCTAGCTTCTCATCTATATATGTTACATTTCAAGTGATTTCTTTAGATTTCTCTCTAATTTTGCTAACTGTTTTATTGAGTTAGTTTCTGTTTAACCCTTCAACTGAGTTTTTTTTTAATTGAGCAAGTTGTATCTAAAAGTTTTATGCAATCCTTTTTCAAAGCAGCCTTATCATTTTGTTTGTTTGCTTTGGGTGTCAAACCAGGTGTCAAACAAAGCAGTTTGGATAGTTTCTTATTTTGTGTTTCCAAATCCTATTTCATTAACATTTCATAGCTGATTATTTTATAGTTTTCTAATTCTAACCTCTAGAGTTTAGGTTGTGCCTTTCATGTTTCTGTTGACTCTCACACGTAGTGACTTCATTCCATGTGTGTTTACTGGGAATTTACTTGGTTGTCATTTTATTTATTTAATCCTAGTCAGTAGGAAGCCAAAGTGGATTTGTGTTTGTTTTTGCTAAGAACCAAGGGATACTGTGGGGCTACTCTAGCCCCAGGTGAGAGTCTCAATGCAGAAGCCTCGCTGAGGTTCAGCCACTAGGGAAGGGTCAGTCTCCCCTCAACTGCAATGCTGGTCTACCTTTACTTGCTGCTTGCAGCACCATTCTGTGATTCTAGCCAACTCTTCCCCAGCAGAGGGGTACAACAGACTGTGCTGTTCAGCTGATGTTTACTGCCCACCTCCAGGAAAAGTTCCTCCCCAGCGATGTGCACTTGACCCTGGAACCTACATATAACTAATAACTCATTGGTGATTGCAAGAGCAGAAATGGCTGTGTGGCTGATTCAACACAAAGATCCTGAGGCTTTGTAACCTTCTGCTACCCCTCCGGATCTCCTGCCTTCTGCCATGAGAATGTCACATCTGGGATGAAAGTTGTTCCTTCAGCCTTAATAAGGAAACATTTGAAACAGACTTGAACCTGACCTGCCTCCTGGAGCAGGGTCACCCACCTTATAGCAACTAACATATGATGCAAACTGGAAATCAATGGTTATTGTCGTAGCAGTTTTCAGATTTTCACTACACATCACTGCTGCTTATATATGGAGGTGAATTTCCCTTACCTACTGCCAGCCTAGCAATACATTTAAACAGGATACTTAGGAAGCTCTATGGACCTCCTTCACAAATGAAGCACTTGAGATTTAACATAGTTAAGGGGTTTCTGTTTTTGTTGTAGTGGTGGTGGTGGTGGCGGTGGTAGGTTTTTTTTGTTTGTTCTTTTGTCTAAAATTTGCCCTTTTAATAATGCCTCTACATTCTTATTCATTCCCATTAACTCATTTAGTAATTCCCCAGAAATTACAAAATCGGGAAGTCTGTTAGTTTAGTATGGCCGCTGTAACAAATTATCACACGTTCAGTGACTTTCAACAACAGAAATTAGCTGGGTATGGTGGCCTACACTTGTAATCCCAGTTACATGGGAGGCTGGGGCAGGAGGATGGCAAGTTCTAGACCAGCCTGGGCAACTTAGTGAGACCTTATCTCAAAATAAGAAAAGGCTGAGGATGCAACTCATTGGCAGAGCACTTAACTGGGATGCAGGAGTGCCTAGGTTCAATCCCCAGTACTGGAAAAAAGAGAGAGAGAGAGAGAAGAGAAGAGAAGAGAAGAGAAGAGAAGAGAAGAGAAGAGAAGAGAAGAGAAGAAAAGTTACTTAGAGTTCTGGAGGCCTGAAGTTCAAAATCAGCATCACTAGGCCCAAACCAAAGTGCTGGGCCCTTGTGGCAGCTGCAAGGGAGAATCAGGATTCTTGATTTTTCTAGCTTCTGGGGCTGAATGCCTTGCATTCCTGGGCCCATGGCCTCTCCCTCCATCCTCAAAGCCAACAACTTCTTCAAATTCCTCTCCACGAAGGCCATATCACTCAGTCAGATGCTTTCTGCCTTCCTGTTATACGGACACTTGTGATGACATCTAGGATCCACCCAGATAACCTGGGATGACCTCTCCATCTCAAGACTTTAACTTAATCTCATCTGCTAAATTCCTTCAAGAGCACATTCACAGGATCCTGGGATTAGGAACTGGATGTCTTTGGAGGCTATTGTTATTCAGCTGCCCCACAAGTGTGATGATAGAGTGCAGTCCACAAATGCTCTAGGATTTGAGTCCGAAAATTTTTTTGGTAGATTAGAGGAATGGTTTGGTTTTTTCTATTTTCTTTTCATTTTCATTTTCACTTTCCAGAAGCAAAATAAATGATGCCCTTGAATTCTGTAGTAGAAATTCTAGAACAGCTGCTTTAATTAACCATCCTAACATGTTCATTGATCATTTGTTTTAAAATAATAATTCCATTATTAACCTGAAAAATGTCGACTTAATCTAAAAGGTGAGAAATGTGTGTTTTCATTCTAGAACTCTTTCATTACTCTATTCTAAAATTTAAAGGTAAACGTCTGAAGGATTCTCTCCACATTTATTGTTTGTACTAAAATCAGGAGAACCAGAGCAAAATCATTAAATAACTCAACTCACAGTGCCAAAGAGGCCACTGATGATGGGAAAGGAGCTTTCTGCTGTGTGCTGGGGGAAGAGTAGAGGAAGGGGCATTGGGACTATTTGTTCCCCAGAAGATAAATATTGAAGAAGAGAAAGGGAGTTCGCGTGCTTGCTGGGAGTCCTCCTGCATTACAGAGGACTTCGCCATTTACAAGTTATCACCTAAAACCAACCAAAGCAACCCTGCAGCTAATGGGGAGAATCTTAGGCTTTTCTCCACAACGTTTTCCATCCCTATCAAATGTAGCCCTTTGTTCTCACTGTCACTGTCCCCCAACCCCCCCTGCCCTCACTGCTCTTACTCCTTCTAGGTTGGAATATTCTGGCTGTATGGGCCAGTCTTTCAGTATCATTGATTATGCCCAATGGGATCCCAAACACTGATGATTGCTTATAAACTCTACCTTCTATTCCCAGCGTCCTTCTGAATACATCTTTCTTGTGAATGTTTCACATTTTTATCTAGTCAGTACTGTGGATGGAACGGCTGCTTCACCTTTCCAAGGAGGGCAAAACTTGAAAGGACAGGATTAAACTACAGGAGAGAAAATAAGCCAAAGGTTTGATAACACAGCCTGTTGGCAAGATGGCAGGGAAAGAAGACTTTTACACGTTGCTCCCTCTGGAGGGAAATTGGTCTACATCTACCAAATGACTCTAGTGTTTACTCACTAATCTACCAATCCTACTTCTAAGACTGTCTGCACTGGAAAATATGAAGTGACACATGCATTTCAAATATCAAAAGATTGGAAGCAACCCCACATGTCCATCAATAGAGAAGTGGCTCAATCAATTATTGGCATATCTACCCAGTACAGAAATGAATGAAGATGCTCTCCCTGGATGTGGAGGAATCTTAAGGATGTATTAAGTTAAACAAGACAAGTGCAGAACCATGTGTACCTTGGGCTTCCATTTGAATGTAAAGGGGGAAATATACTCAAGTCTAGAAGTACGGAGATTATCAGGCTGACTCTTGGCCCTGTACATTTCTGCTTGGCTTCTTCTAGGGTCTGGCTCTTTTAATATAGTAAGTACAGACCAATCATTTATCTTCCCTACAAAAGGAGAGCTGGTTTTCATTAGTTAGACCTTAGTAAAATTTAGGAGGGGGTCTATCAAACAAGGAAGGTCCAGCCTGAGTTACAGGTCCATCCCTGTGCAATGGGGAGAAGAGGGCAGGGTAGGGTAGCTGATAGTCCCACCAACACTATATAGCATGAGGAGGTTCCCCAAATGAAACAGGTGTCAAACACACAGGACAAGAGAGGCCCACTATAGACTCAAAGAATGAGACGAGAAAGAGAATCGCCTTTGTCCACACTTGAAAATTCTACACAGAATATGTGAGAGATTGTAAGCCTTCTTATTTGGGGATCAGATACAAGCAGCAATCAAAATTTCTTAAAATTTCTTATCCATAGCAATGTTTTGAATTAATTTGGAGGATTATAAGATAATGGGCTTCTGGATTCTTCCATTTCACCTACTAGGGTTTTTTTTTTAAAGTAAATTTTATCGTGCTTATTTAAGTTATATAACATGATGTTAGAAGATGGATATACACAGTAAAATGGTTTCTATAGTGAAGCAAATTAACATATCCATCATCTCATGTAATTACCTATTTTTTCCCCTGTAGCAAGTGTAACTCAGGTAGAAAATCCTGCACACAATACACCATTATTAATGATAGACCTTGTATCCTTCGTTCAGTCTTTCCACTTACTCATCCTACATATTCACTGTTTTGTGTCCTTTGACCTACCAGTCCCCGTTTCCTCCTCCCCCACCTAAATGTTTAAGGGAATCTGAAGTCTAGACTCAAGGAACAGAGCAAAGGCTCAGTATGTGTATCCTGAATTGAAAAGGAAATAAACACATTGGGGCTCAAAACTCGGTTTGTACTAGGATAAAGCAGCTTCGGTGTTCTGTTTCCCACCGAGACAGCCCAGCCTCTGCTTCCTGGTGTGAATGCCCTGACACTCCCAGGGCCTTGCTGTAATGGAGAGCTGCTGAGGAATGGCAGTGTTGCTTATTGGAAGGAGCTAATGACCTCAGAAGCACTTTGGGACAAACAGAACTGCTTTGACTCCAGCGAGTCTTGTATATGCAAGCCACCTACCCTATCTTAGCAATTGCAAGGACTGGCAAAAGCATTCAAATGAAAGCCAAATTTCTGGGCATGGAAAGAAATGGCTAAGAAAACTCAGATTCTCTGGAGACTCCCGACTGTTCAGCACAAAGACTTTAAGACCAACTGCTGTTAAGGATTTTTTAACAAACAAACTCAAACCAAAAAACACTCAGGACTCATCTCTCTTTCCCTTTCTCCTAAACCCAAGCATCTTTGGCTAGAGGACTCATCATTTCCCATGGTTGAGATGGCCTTGTCACCTTTGGATAGGTAATTCCAGTCAGCCCTGCTAGCTCATGGCCACTTACTCCGCATGGCCCCCCCGGGATCTGCACTGTGAGGCTTCACCTCCAATTAATATGAAGCAAACAAATCTCCTCTACTTTTATGATAATGGAAATTTCTTATAATCTTGTAAACTCAAGTCCTTTTTAAAAACTCAGAAATCTTCTGTTATTTTATGGCATTGATCACTCTGTTAGAACGGCAGCACATTAAAAATACATTTCCTTCCTTCAATTTTAAGTTTCTCATTAAAGCTTATGTTTAATATTGTAATGGACTTCTTTGGCACCCGTGTGATCTGCCCATTGCCCTTCTTGCTGCCACCCACAGATACCCCTCCTTCCCACACACATGTACCCAGCCAAGACTGGTAATGTTTCACCATTATTCTGTCCACCCCAACTCCTGGAATATAATGAACGTGTGCCAAGATGTGGCCAACAGCCAGCCCCCGGGGCCTCTCAGGTCCTGGACATCTTTATTTCTAAGGACCTTCTCTTCCCTCCATGTATTCTAGACTTCATAAATACTCCATCCTGCTCCACCTCCACATTCAGTGATTCCAACGGCATGTCTCTGACCATCAGTTCCTCATAGCCCACCCAGGGTCTCACATGCTCTTTGACACCATCAAGAGCACTGCCCGCCCCCAACCCTGACCTCTTGGTCTTAACTCCATCCCCCTCCTGGTCTGGCTTAAATTCCATAGCCTTAACATTTCAGTCCCTCCCTTATGATTTACTCCTACCCACTTTTCCCTCTGTCCTTTGCTATTTCTGCTTTATCCAAGCCTCAAGCTGAGAATTGTTGAGGCAAAGAGAGGAATCCCGCAGTTTCCACCCTCTGTGAGCTCAGTTACCAGCCTCAGATGCCTCATATTCCCGGCCTCCTTCTCCCTCACTCTCAGTGGTGACTTTCCTTCCCAGTTCTAGGAGAAAATAGAATCCAACAGGTCTCTCATTTCACCCACACTCTGACCTCCTGCTCCTTCTCCTATTCTCCCTTTTCCATCACTGGGAAGCCTGGACCCCTTCCCTCCCAGTTATCCCCTTTCTTATGCATTAGATCCTTTCCATCAACATTTACATTCTCTCCCAACCTCACAAAAAGAAAAAGAAAAGAAAGAAAGAAAAAGGAAAAAAGAAAAGAAAGGAAAAAGAAAGCCCTCCCTAGACTCCACGTCCGCTTCCAATTGGCACCCTGTCTCACCTCTCTGCACAGTGCAGCGTATATTCGTGCTGTCTTCACGGCCTCCCCACCCCTTATGACCTTACTCCTCCAATCCAGTTCTCACCCAGCACACCACTGACATTTCTTTCATTAACTTCAAAGACATGTTTGTCACTTAAGCTGGTGAATACTTTTTTTGCCTTTTTTTTTTCTTTGGTAGTCATAATCCACCACAGAGAGCTTTCTCTCTTTGGAAACTTTCTGCTGTATTTCTTGGGCTCATGACCACCACAGTTGCCTGGTTTCCCTTCTTACCTTTCAGGCTTCTTATGCAGTTTCTATCATAGTCTGCGAGTTCAAAGGACCTCATTGCTAGGCCTCTTCTCTTCCCATCTATTATGATGTCTTCTGTAATCCTCTCTCCTCTTCTGTAGTTATTATCTCTTCATCAAATATTGTGAGCTATCTGTCTCTGTCCCAGACCTCCCTTCTGAGCCTCAAGTCAGACCACACAATCACTCCTGGACAGCCCCAATCAGTAGGCTCTTAACTGAACACATCACCCTCCTCCACTCTTCCATCCCCACTATAACCTCCAGACAGCACCAGAGACATGAAGTCTGAGTGAGAAGCTACATGAGGGAGCTGGAAGTGAAGGCAGAAATGTTGTGAAATCATTAAAGAAAAAAGTAAAAGATTTAAGGCACATCGACAACTCCTGCTCAGCTGTCCTCCATTACTCCTTCTAAAGTCAAGTCCCTCTTTACTGAGGGGGTATCAACCCACCTTGATTCTCCACCTGATTCCAATGGGGCTGACTTATCCACTAAAGATAAACACCTAGCCGAAGCTTGGTCAATCAGAGTTCCAGAGCCCCAGACACAGTGATTGGTTCAGGAATGGTCACATGACCCAAAGGGTCCTCAAGAACCACATGATGGATTTTTCTGGAATTATAGTCAAAATGGCTTGATTTTCCACAGGAGGTTCTAGGAAAATGCAATAGATGGTAAATCTAAAGTTACTGGGGTCATTCTTGCTGCATATGGGATTGACCTACCTAAGAGGACAATATCAGAGTGATAGGATCCAATTTGCATTTTAGAAAGATTACTGTGGCTGGGAATGAAGCGCAGTGGTGAAGTATATGCTTGGTGAGAGCAAAGCCCTGAGTTGGATTCCCAACACCACCAAGAAAAGAGAAATAAACAAACAAATAAATAAATAAATAAATTACTCTGGCCACAGAGTAATTGTTATGGTTTGAATTTGTCTCCTTCTCCTCAGTACTGGGGATTGAAACTAGAGGTACTCTACCACTGAGCTACATCCCTATCCCTTTTTATTTTTTATTTGGAGACAGGGTTTCACTAAGCTGCAGAGGATGGCCTCAAACTTGTGATCCTCCCACCTCAGCCTTCTGAGTCATTGGGATTTCAGCTGTGTACCCCCACACCTGGCTTATGGTTTAAATTTTTAATGTCCCTTGAAAGCCATGTGTTGAAGGCTGGGTCACCAGCATGTAGCACTACTGGGAGATTGTGGAACTTAAAGGGGTAGGCAACTTACTTAACCCTTAAGTAAGTTAGGTCATTGGGGCTCACCCTTGAAGGGGATGTTAGAACCCAGCCCCTTCTTCTCCCTTTCTTTGTTTAATGGCCACCATGAGGTGAACAGCTTTGCTTAACCAAATGCTTCCTACCATGACGTTCTGCCTCACCACAGGCCAGAAACAGTGGAGCCAGCAGGTTATGGACTGAAACCATGAGCCAAAATAAACCCTTTCTCCTTCTAAGTTAATTTCCTCAGGTCCTCTGCCCTTGCAGTACAAAGCCGAACAACACAGTCATCAGCAGGTTATTGCAGTAACCCAGGTGAGGAATCTGAACTGAGATAGTGGTAGTGGAAGCAGAAAAATGAGGATATATCTGAGAAGTGATCTGGATGATAAGAACAGGAAACCAACGGGTTCTGAGAGTCGAAGAAAAGGGATTGTTGAAGATGGCTTCCAGTTTTCTGGGCATCTGACTGAGCAGATAATGAGGCAATTTTTGGGAGAGGGAACATGGAAGTGGGAGTGGGCTACCAGCAGGGGTCTGAGAGTGGCATGGTAGGTGGCAGATGTGACAGTGGATGGGATGAGTTTGAATGTTCGAGATGCCTGATGGACAGGGAAATCATGTTAGAAGACGCCTCATGAAGGAAGAAAAGTGAAAAGGAGTGGCTGAAAAGTTAGAAGAAAAACCATGAACAGCTGATATCAGAAATGTTGGGTAAGGAGAACTAAGTTGTTAAGCTTAGTTGTTGAAAAAGAGAGTCCAGTGTGTGGAATTAAAAGAGCATACAAATACAAGTTCTGGTTTTTGATGGAGACATCAAATTTTATCCTTGGAATGTTCAATGGTTTGACCAGGTTCTCCAAAGTTTATGTGTCAGAGACTTAATTGCAATGCAAGAGTGTTGAGAGGCTGGAGCTTTAAGAGGTGATGAACAGACAAATGTTAGGATAGTGATCTGTCCCCTCTTCCATGTGATGACTTCTGCCATGCTATGACACAGCACGAAGGCTTCTCACCAGATGTGGCCCCTCGTCTTGGGCTTCCCAGCCTCCAGAACTCTGAGTCAAATACATTTCTCTTGTTTATAAATTGACTAGTGTGTGGCATTCTGTCTTAGAAGCATAAGATGAAGTAAGAGAGTACCTTCCAGGAGGGCAGGGACTCTGTAGATCATGGATGTTCCCAGCATGCACCCTGTGCCCCATGCATAGTAGTACCTATTAGACAGTTACTCAGTGAATGGATATTCCATCAGAAACTAATATGGACAAATGCCACTATGGAATTCTAACCTAGTTTGCAAAATTATGATAAGGAGGGTCCAAACAGTATTGCCCCAAACCATGTGGCAGGCCCGAAGATCACTCTCATCTTTGTGCTGCTTCAGGGCATCATGCCTCACCCACCCCCACCTTCCTTCCCAGTTGATGCAAGGCCCTGCAGGACAAATACTTCTTCTATGACTTAAATATGCTCATTGGGAAGAGAAAAATGTCTCTGTCATGTTGATCTTCCCTCCAGGATGAATTTCCCACTGTAGTAAAGAAAATGAGCACATTCACACGAGCCAACCCTTCCCCGCCATCCCAGGCTGTTATGTGAATGAATTGGTTGATACTGCTGAAGGCTAAACTGTGTTGATAAACTCCAGATACTCAGTAGACTTTAGGATGTGCTTAATAATGCACATTCAACCACATTCCCCCAAATCTGATAATTCACCATGTAACAGCTTGATGTAGATGCACTTTCACACAAGGCTAACAGTTGAAAATGATGGATCTAAGACAAGGGGTATAGCTTGGTGGTAGGGCACTTGCCCAGCATGTCTGGGGTCCTTGGTTCCATCTCCAGCACTGAAAAAAAAGTCTACAGCCCAGAAAATATGGAAGATCAGGTTAAAATTTTAAAAGCTTATGAAATCATCAACACACACTAGCAACAGGATTAGTCTGATCATTAAATTCTGGAACACCAAAGTTTGAGAACCACCTCTGAAGCTTAAAATTTTTAGACTTTACATGGTAGACAGAAGGTTATGAAAGTTAGCACCAGAAGTTATAGAATCTCCAAATAAAAATAAAGTCAAGGAAATGTTTAGTAAGTCAGCCCACAACAGCTTTAGAGAGAGCTTTTAGCATTTGTCATTAAGGCAGTCGCAGACTGAGTCCCTTAGTGTGTTGGGGATTTCACTTCCAGCCCTTTCACCTCTTGAGATGACATCACAGGCATGATTGCAGTGTCCCATGACATGGCCCCTTGTGCTGCAGTCAGAATACTGGCTTATTCACCAGCAGTCTGACCTACTGTGATAAGCTAGCTGTTCTTGTCCTTCAACTCCAGCATTATCAAGGAAATTATATAATTTATCATGTGAGTTATTAATGCCCCAAGTTTAGACAAACTCTCTCTCTCTCTCTCTCTCTCTCTCTCTCTCTCTCTCTCTCTCTCTCTTTCAGAATAAATCCTGCCCCTTTCATCTTTTGCTCCTGGAACTCTAGACCAGCCATGAGTGCAGGCATGCGTGCACGAGCCAGCACCAATGTGCAGCTTGTCTTCCCAAACAAGTAGGAATGTGCAGAGAGCAGCTGATGGATTTCCTAGGCTCTGGGTCTCAAAGCCCATCTTGCAATTTCCACACTCATTCCCAGGATGTCATCCACTTCCAGGGAAGTTGTGGAAATTCCAAAACAAAAGTCAGTTCTTGTGTTCTCCAGTTTTGCAAAAAAGCAACAAACCGAAGAGAGTTAGGAGCCGGGAGGAACACCACATGAAAATGAAATTAAACAATATCATGCCGAAGACCCCTGGGTCCAGGCACCCGTTAAGATAGACCCTTCAATCCCCCTCTCCTGATTCATGGAGGATATAAAACATTCCTGCTCCAAGCCACGTTGTGTAATTGCTTTTACACCCCACTGGGTTTAAACAAATTCCTGGAATGTGATGCGAGCTCCTCTATTGAGGGAATTAGGGAGAATGTTTCCAGTGTGAATATAAATCATACATCAGGCAGGTCCCCCAGCCAGAGTGAAATGAATGGCTGTATCAGTTAACAAAATCATTTGATTAAAAAAGAGGCAAGCAACAGACCTGAACTGACTGGAAAACATAGTCAGTTCCCAGTATTGGAGGGAAGCAGACTCTGAGATATACCATGGTTTTCATTCTTAGAAAATGGTACTTCATTTCTATTAGCTGATCAAGATAAATAAGACTTTGGCACAATAAGCAGCAATGG
The DNA here is from genome assembly GCA_020662805.1 of Glaucomys volans. NCBI lineage: Eukaryota > Metazoa > Chordata > Mammalia > Rodentia > Sciuridae > Glaucomys > Glaucomys volans. The sequence continues at coordinate 66,324 of JAJEJO010002426.1, forward strand.
AGTAGTGTATGTTTTGGAAGGGCAGAAAGCTCTAAACCAGTTAGGAGAAGCAGCCCTTGTCAGGGAGCACAGTGAGACTCAGGAGAGTCCTTTCACTCTGTCTTCTCTTTCCCGGGGAGTAGACTTTGGCAAGGCTGTAATTGAGCCTGTTAGGAACCTTACTCCCATCATCAAAGACTTCCCTGGGTCTCAGCTAATCTGCTTGTTTATGGCCTGTTCTGATGCAGGCAACTGGAGGACAGAGAGAACTGAAACATTTCCATGACAACAGTGTTTTATTAAGAGAAGAAAATGCTAGAATTCTTTTTATGACCAGACTGTTCTGAAATGAATAATTGGCCAAAAAAAAAAAAAAAGAAAGAAAAGTCATCCAATAGTTTTCTTTATTCCTTTTTTTTTAACCCAAATGATGTTCCAATGATTAGTTAAAATTGAAGACTAATATCCAAGATTCTTGGATCCTAATTAAATATATAATTTAATTACATTATCTCCCATTCTCCCAGCAGGGAATAAAGATCATCATAATCATCTCATGTAGGGGTAGTTTCTAAGATCAGTTAGCTCATGTTTGTAAAGTTGGTTTTGAGGTAGGAAAATAATATAAAATTTTATAATATCATTACCAGTTTTGTTTAATAAAACAATCTAATGTACTTTTTCCCCAATTATGCATAAAATTTATGGGCTTTGGTTTTCATTTCTAAAATTTAGTAGCTACAAGGTCCTGAGTCATAATTTAAGAAACACACAGACACGCACACACACACACAACCTGCAGCCACAAAGACACAACACACATTGTACATTCATGAGAAGCACAGGCTTTGGAGCTGTGCTTTGCAGACTTGCAGGGAGATGACCAGAATTCTAGCTCTGATTCCATTTCTTGCTTCCACCCCCATTCTTCACTATTTAGAACATGAGACTACATTTGCAATTATAAATTCTTTAGCACAGCTCCCAAATTTGACCTTCTGGTTAATTAAATATTGAGATAAGCAGAGAAGCATCATCATATAACATATTGGGAGTATTAATTTTCTCAAAATGAGAATTCAGTAAAAATATCACAATTAGCAAATTATATTGAAGACATTACTCTTTATGTTGACAATTTGGAAAGTACTCTTAAGGGTCTTAATGAAAATCAGTCATCTTCACATTCTATTATGGACTTCCCAGTAATGAATGTATAATCAAAGAAAATTCACTTCGTTTTTTAAAAAAATTTGTTTTGTAAATATTTTTATTTATCTAAAGACCAAATACAAAAATCTATACATGCATAATTTAATCAGTTTTTAATGTAAAATAATGGCAGCCTCAATCACCCTCTACAGTTGGTAAGAAACTCAATTATCCTATACTCTTGGTTTAGATAAGAAACTGAGACCCCAAGAAATTAAGCCACACAGCCAGGAGTAGGATCCAGGCAAGTCTGAATCAATTCTGCCTCTATGAGGTCCTCTCCATGAGGTGCTCTGCTCTCTGTGTCTACACAGAGTAGTGACCATGTTCAGCACTGAGGCAGTAGGTGGTCGAGGGTGGGAACCATCGGGTACAGTCCTATGAAGACCATTTGAAGACTGAGAGCTCTTCCATTGTCCAAGCCTGAGTTTGTCTACTCAGGATATGATTCTTACTTTCTGTTGTGCTCCTTGACAGAATGGCTCTTCCTTAATTGATGTTGATCTGTCATCCAGACCCCCCAACCCCCACCACTCCTGCTCCCCCGCCTAAGGTCCTGTGTTCAATGGCAACAACAAAAGAAAATTCCAGCTCCCACTAAGTTCCCAAGCCCCTCTCAAAGCCTAGGATCCACTCTTGGCCTCTGTCCTCTTCTTTGGTTTCTGTAGGTCCCAGTCCCTCAGTCTTCCCATAGTCTAAGTAGCAGAGACCCCAGAGACACCCCACTGCCCGCAATCACAAAATCCTAGCCCAGTTTCACACACACCTGTTCTCAGAGAATAACTAGGTGATCAAAGCACAAAGTCGACACACGCCTGAGAAAATCCCACAGTCCTGGGGGTCGGGGTATTTGTAACTGGGGCAGAGGTAGATCACAGTGTGGATGAGTAAACAACTCCTGCACAAGATAAGGCATCATAACTTGCTTTTCCTGCATTATTAAAAAGTGATATAGGGCTGGGGTGTGGCTCAGTGGCAGAGTGCTTGCCTAGCATGTGTGAGGCCCTTGGTTCTGTCCCCAGCACATGAAACAAACCAACAATGACAATAACAACAGCAAAAAATCAGAAACTAGAATTCAAAAGTGGTACAGTAGAAAGGAAAGAAGACTCAGGGGGAGGGGGACCTTAACTTGGTGACAGGCATTTCTATTCTGTAGACAGCTATAGCATTTTGGAATAAAAGCTCATTATACATGCTTGAAAGATAAATTAAGTGTTCCTTGGGAAAAATGGGACAGGCCATTTAAAATCTTGACTCACCCACACACTGTAGGAGGGACATCCTACACAGGGACACATCCTCACACAGGGACATGGAACCTACACTTGGGAAACAGGTGAGCACCACTGGTGACTAGAAGCCAGGTGTGGAGACCGGATGGACTTGGTCACCTTGTTTCATTAATTTATCAAATATTTGTTGAGTGCATGGTACTAGGAAGTGCAGGAATATATAGATGGTTCAGCTAAGCTCCTATTCTCCAATGCCTACTAAGCAAGTGCTCTAACATCTCTAGCCTCTTTAAAAACAAATTATTTTTGAGAAAGTCTCACTAAATTGCCCAGGTTGGCCTCAAATTTGCAATCCTCCTGCTCCAGCCTCCTAAGTAGCTAAGATGATAGGTGTGTGCCCCTATGCCCAGCTTTAAGTGTCCTTTATTTAAGACCAACGAAAAGGAGGTGTGTTCTTCTTGAAGGTGTCTATTATACTATGGTATTTGAACAGTGGTTGATCTAAACTTTGAATTAATCTTTATTTAGGGGGGTCTTGATTTTTCCATCTGTAAGCTGAGGATAGTAACATCTCTCCTACATCATCTAGAAGCATACTTTGCCAGCTGGGCACAGTTGTACACATCTGTGATTCTAGGAACTTAGGAGACTAAGGCAGGAGGCCTGCAAGTTTGAGGCCAGTCTGGGCAACTTAGCAATACCCATCTTGGAAAAAAACTATGTATGTATAATGTGTATATATATATGTGTGTATATATAAGCTGTATATATATATACATACATATATATACTGTTTTTGTTTCTATATATATTTTGTATATATGTGTGTGTATGTATGTATATGTATGTATGTGTGTGTGTGTGTATATATATATATGATATTTATATATCATATATATATAGAATGTAGCTCGGTGGTAGAGTACCCTTGGGCTAAATCCTCAGTAAATAACACACACGTGCACACACACAGAAACACACTTTGCCAAACCTAGGTGCTATTAAGATAATACTCCACAATAACAAGAGGTTAGATCAACGGTTGGCAGTTCTCAGACTTGGCAGCATGTCACAATAACCTGGGAAAACAAAAACATACCAACACCAGGCTCCACCTCTAGAATGCTGATTTAATTCCATTAGGGTTCAGGTCTAGGTGTCCAAGCGTTTTAAAATTCCCTAGGTGATTCTGATGTGCAGTCAGAGTGAAAAACACTTCTCTCCATTAATTTTAAGGACACTTAGTTCTCATGTGGTTTGAATATGATGATCCTTCCATTTACATCAGCATTTTAAAAAGTATGCAAATAAACAGATGCATGTTTCTCCTCCCTTCAGCTGTGATTGACAGCACATTGGCAGTTACTATGGCTGCCGCAACCTGGCTGACAGTGCTGGGGAGCGTTGTTCCAGTAGGAATGAAATGGGTTTTCTTTTGTTTTTGGTTTTGTGGCAGTGTTTTTCCATTCGCCTAGCCTCACACCCAACCTCAACACAGTGGAGTGTCACCCCACATTCCTCCTCTTGGCTTGAGACCTGAGGTGGATATGCTGATGCACCTGAGAACCAGACTGCCTTCTGATCAGGCTGCACTGATTGCCCTGATGTCCAATCCACAGTGACAGGTGGTAACACACAGTGATGGCGACATTTGAACTTATGACAAATAAGGTCAGCATGAGTGACAATCAACCAAGAGTCTAAGGCTTTCCAGAGGCTTATGCACCTGACAGCCACAGAATTTCCAACCTGCACTTAGGATTATTTGGATCTTTTTCCCCAGATTCCTGTTTGCAAATATTCCCGGCCTAAGAGATTGATTCCTTTCCTGGTATTCCTCAGACCACTTCATGCCTTTGTTCTGGTGACTTTTAGAAATGTTTATAATCCATTTTACTAAATATAAATCTAATATAAAAGCAGAACCTGATGGGACACGAGGAGCCCCACACTCATCCTGTAACTCCGTGTGCATACGCTCTAGTTAAGAGCTAAAGCAACACCCTGCAGAAGGAGCACAGTGACAGTGAGATGCCCTTTCCTGGTTTACATCTAAGCACCACATCACTCAGTTTCCAAAATTAGAAAAGCTAAAATGTTGACATACTTTCCCTTTCTAGGTGGTCCCTCGCCCCTATTTGGTTTGGGCTTATGTGTTCTGAGAGTGGATCCTCCTCAAGAGTAACCAAAATTTTAAAAAAGCAGAAATAGTTGGAGGATTCATTGAGTCCTTACCACATGCTGGGCACTGTGCTAAGTGCTTCACGGGCCTGTTCTTATTCAATCTTTACTACAAACCCACGGTTAGTTGCTGTTATTGTCCCCATTTTTTAGAAAAGGAAACAGAGATACCAAAGCTATCGTCACACCTTGCTCGATTTCCACTTCTGTGCTTTGGAATTATCTATTAAGACTTCTCACCAAGAGAGTCTGCATTGTGCTTGTAATCCCTTAAAAATGTGAAAATGCATATTCATTCCTTCAACAAATGTTTGGTGAGTCCCTACCATGTGCAGGTCACATGCTAATGGCCAAGGACTGGAGTCGATATGACGGTCATGACCCAGACTTGCTGGACAGTGCAGCCTAACTGGGAATACGGCAGCTCCATAAGGCACACAGAAATCACTTCTTATGTCCAGCAGTGACAAAAACCCAAGAGGAGGGGTAGAGTGAGAAGCAAGAGCCCCTGGCAGAGGTGAGGGGGGCAATTGCAGGTTGATAGTGGGTTTGGTCCCCAGTGGGGGCTTATGAAGGGCCTGGCGTTGTTCCACATACTTCAATTTTGTCCTTTTGTGTTTGTTTTGCACTGGTTCTATGAGCTAGTCACTATTCCTGTTTCCATTTTATAGAGGAACAAACTGAGTGCAGGGTAAGTAACTTGCCCAAGGTCAAATCCTGATTAGACTTTGCCTGTCAGTGCTGAAGCCAGCTAGCCATGCTGACTGGTCTTCCTGCTGGAAACAAGTAGAAATAGCCTGGATCAAACGTGTACTTTAAAAACAAAAGAAAAAACAAAACAACAACAACAACAAAAAGAAACAAAAACTTCTTGAAAGTATTTAAGAGCTGACATGATAACCAGGCATGATGGTGCATGCCTGTAACCCCAGCTACTGGGAGATGGAGGCAGGAGGATTGCAAGCTCAAAGCCAGCCTGGGGGCTGGGGATCTAGCTCAGTTGGTAGAGTGCATTGTCTCAAATGCACAAGGCCCTGGGTTCAATCCCCAGAACCCTCCCCCCCAAAAAAAGCCAGCCTGGGCAACTTAGGAGGACCCTGTTTCAAAATAAAAAGGGCTGGGGATTTAGTTCAGTGGTAGAACACCACTGGGTTTAATCTCTAGCACTGAGGGAAAAAAGAAAGGAAGACTGAAAGTGGAGAAAACAGAGAAGAGAAAGAACTGATATGAAAGTAAAGAATCATTAGGCCAAAATTTAAAGGTAGAAACCTCGGAACATAAGAATATTGAGGGCACTTTTCCATCGAGGGTGTTTTCTGAACTTGAACTTTAGTCTTCAAGGCCTTGGTAGAGGGGCACAAAAGATAGAGCCTGAGCTTGCTCAAGTAAGAAGTCTAATAGGAGATCTGCAATATAAAGTTAGGATCCTAAAGGGCCACACCCTTAGTATCTAGGGATGAACCAGAAAAAAACTCACCCCCCAGGAAAGTCGTCTGGGACCTGAGTAGATAGGAGCAATTAAACCCTCAACACAGAGAAGCTGTCATGAAAAATAAGCCATGGACGTGCAGCCCAAACTCAGGACAGAAGTTTTCATCAGTCCAGTAAGCCACAAGCTGTGAACTTGTTTTTTTTTGGTACTGGGGATTGAACCCAGGTGCACTCCACCACTGAGCCACATCCCCAGCCCTATTTTGTATTTTGTTTAGAGACACTGGGTCTCACTGAGTTGCTTAGGCCCTCACTAAGTTGCTGAAGCTGGCTTTGAACTCGTGATCCTCCTGCCTCAGCCTCCCAAGTGCTGGGATTACAGGCATGAGCTACCATGCCTGGCTGTGAACTTGTTTTAAAGTTGTCCCAGACGGCTAATACCTTCAGGAAGCTGACAGAAGCAAATGTGAATATCAGAGACTCTCACTTAGGCCTCAAGAAATTCCCTGAAATAATTTCCTAAGGAAAATGCATAGCTCACAGGAAGGTAGGAGTAAATGAACATCCAAGGACATCAGCTATTATGAGTGAGAGAGAACAAATGTAAAAATGGGGCAGATAGGATCACAAAATTTCAGATATTGAATTATCCCAAATAAATTATTTTTATTGATGGATGGATTGATTGATTGGTACCTGAGGTTGACCTCAGAGGAGCTTTACCTCTGAAACACATCTCCAGCTCTTTTAAAATTTTTATTTTGAAACAGGACCTTGCTAAATTGCTGAGGTTGGCTTTCAACTTGTGATTCTACCAAGCCTCTGAGATTCTAGGCGTGTGCTATGGTGCCTGGCAAATTATTTTAAAAAATACTAAATCTACAAGATCAAAAACAAATCAACAAATAGACAAGCTTGAAAACATCTTCAATGAATAGGAAAAAACAAACAAGATAGAGCAAATTAAAAAATTATATCTTGGGCAAATAAGGAATTCAGTGATTGAAATAAAAAATGTAATGGACATATTAAGCATTGTATTTGGCGTGACTGATGAAAGAATCAGTGCACTGGAAAACAGTTCTGGAGAAATTTACAGAATGCAGCACAGAGAGAGATGAAAAATGCAAAAGGGATATTAAAAGACAGAAAAGGGGACTGGAGGTAGAGTTCAGTGCTTAGCATGTGCAAGGCCCTGGGGTTGAACCTCCAGCCCTGCAAGACAACAACAAAATCCCAGAATTTAAAAGGCTCACATTTGTCTAAGAGCTGTTCCACAATAGAGAAGAGCCTATTTTAGGGACTAAAATATGCAACCTGAAGTTTACCTTGAGACCCATCACAAACCATTGAAAGAATTTAAAAGGGGGTCAATGTGGGTTTTTACAAAAGGTGGTGCAGTTTATTCACTCCTCCAGGGTATTCTGCTGAGGGGGCAAAGGGACTGGAATGCAGCCTTGTGCTAGTAGCAGCCTTGTGCCTGGCGAGGGGTCACCTCTGCCTGGAGGACAGGGAACATTTTTCTAACTCCCCGGAGACACTGCAGAGCTGGTGACAGCCTTGGCCCTAGCATAATGGGTTTTAAGTTTTGCTCTTTAGATATAGAGAATGGCTTTTCTCCAAAAAAGTGATATCAGATGAGTATTTCATCTCTTCTGCCAAAGGTCAGGTTTCCATGTGCGGCTGAAAGGTCACACACTAAGAAGCCAAGCGCACACACCCGTGCTCACTTGCTTCACACAAGACTGATTTACAGCCAAATTTAGTCCTCAATCTGAACTTGGCCCTATGCAGAGTCTGGTTATTATCTTCCTTCATAATCATTTTCTTTCTTTTCTCGTATTTCTTGAATACATTTTGGGGTGGAAAAGGGAATTTCATCTTCTTTTTCATCTTGGCGGTGTATGTAATACCATGAGCACATTGCTCTGTGGTGTGAAGCACATAGCTATTCTCTTTAACTAAAAGGATAGTCACTGTTCATGACTTTGTGTATTATCTAAAGTCCCTAATCAAAAGAGCAATTCTGTCTTTTATCAGCTGACACATTCGAGATGAGTTATAGTGAATAGGAGTGGCGGCTGACTAATAGCTCACCTTGAAATATTATGAAAGATGGGCAATTAGAGTTGAGATCATTTACAACTTGCGGAATAAGAGTTAGTGGTAGAAAATGAAGACATCTATGTAGTGCTAATTATACCGAAGGGAAACAAGCCTGAAGTTGGAGGCCACCCTGGCTGAGATCTGGGTAAGAAGTATGTGGCCTCTGGAGTTGAACTTGAAGCTAGCAGGGATGGAGTAAATGGGCAGTCATGGGTCTTGGGGAAGGAGCTTGAGAAAGGTCTCCTGAGCTAGGCTGAACACAGTTACACCAAATTCCCAAAGCATCTGGGCATTTTTCTGGAAAAGACTAGGGTGGGGAGCGGAGGGCAGGGGCCAGTAGCCCCAGCTCTTGAAATTTTGCAAAGCAGAGAACCACTGTCAGGAAATGAAGGCACCTTATTTGCAGCAATTCAGGACACACAGCATCTTGTGGAAACTGCAGGGAAGGGAGATGTTTCTCCTGAAGAAGGGATGGTAAATTGAATTAATTACATAGCACCATTAGTACTAATTAAAGATGTGCAATGCTTCCTTGGTATTTTCTTATTTAGTATGCTCTCAGCTGCTAATTTTCCTTCAGTGAACACAGAAAATATTAATAAAGGCTTTCATAGAGTCACTGTAAACTTTGGAATCCGATTCTCCTCTTACCATGCAGTCGAAAGTGCTTAACTTCCACAATTTCCTTTTATGGGGAATTCTGAATCTTGTTCTTTGGGCTGGGTGACATCTACTGCACGTATGTTTTTAAAGAAGAGCTTTTTAAAACTGTCACTAAGATATTTCTGAACAGGGTTATCTTACTCTGATCTGCTACCCCACTGTCCCAGTAACAACAAGGATGTGAGCTGGACCTACAATTTTTGGGTTCTGTGCCAAGTGACAGAGGAAAACAATAATGTATAAAACACAAAATCTTTCTTTAAAAAGACATAGCACTGAAAGAAATAGACAATTAAATCACATAATTCAAGGTAGCAAGTAGTCAAGTAGATGATTGTGCAACTCATGTTTGTAGCACAGTGGAAATATTTTATTCATTTTAAAGTATATATTAAGTATACACTGCAAAATTCTATGTTAGCCCCTGAGAGAGATGAAGGAATAAGAAAAAAAAAATCTTTCACCCTTTCTTTATGTAGGAATGGCAGAAAGTTGAGAATAAAGTTTTTTGTTTGTTTGTTTTGATAATTTTCAAAAAGTGTTAGCTACACTTAAAAACCTCCTAACACAGATCCCACTTCCTAGGGCCTGTAGAAGAGGAGAGGGACAGAGAAAAGAATGACATCTGCCAACACTCAGCCCAAAGGAGTCTCTTCCCCAGGAGCTGGGCTGGGATGGTCAGGCAGCTTTTTCTCTGATGTTCCAGAGCATTGCAAAGACACATGGCCAAATTAGGTTCATTTTTGTCAGAGGTCACTAGCTGGTCTTTTGGCAAATGTTTAACCAACAGGTTTGCATTTTACCAGTGATATGGTTACCATAATCTCTCTTTGCTGTCAGATTTGTGGATCAGAGGTCAATGGTTGCTTTGAGACTAGTTATTGATTTATGAAGTTAAATATTCCTTGGTTCTCGATAAACATAGATGGCATTTCTCATCTAGAACAACTGGTGTGAGGTAGCTGCTACCTGCAGAAAGGAATTCTTCTAAGCCCTCTTATACAATAATGTATATTGTTGGCATCTGATTTCACTAGACACCAAGATTAATTGCCTTTCAAAGAATATGTTGACGTTGGCTGCTGCCTTAGTCAGTATTTACTTTGGAATCAATAACAAGAATCAAAACTTTAAAGGTGGAGCCCAAAGTCTGCAGATTAAAAAAGCTTCAGACAGAGAGGAACTGAAGCAGCATTATGGGCAAGCAGAGAATCACACCTTGCCTTTTACAGGCAATCATTTTGCTTTCAAAACCTGAGTCAGAACTCCTGGTAGAGCCAACATGGACCTAACGCTCAGGATTATCTCAGAAGGGAAATGAGACATCGGCTGCCCAGTTCAATGAATTGTGCAATGCATGCAATTTCTTCCCGGAGCTGGGAAGTCGATGGGAGTAGCATTTGTGATTCACACTTGTATTAATAGCTTTCATTAAGCATACCAAATGTGTGGTATGCATGCCATTCAACTCATCACACCAACTGTCCTACACATTTTGGAATGAAAAGAATCTCTCTGCCAGCAGCTCATTGTAGCAACGAGTTCAACCAGAGCCTCAGGTGAATTTCTCTCTCTTTTCTTTTTTCTTTTTGGAACTGGGAATTGAACCCAGGGGCACTCCACCACTGAGCCACATCCCCAGTCCTATTTTGTATTTTATTTAGAGACAGGGGTCTCACTGAGTTGCTTAGGGCCTCGCTAAATTGCTGAGGCAGGCTTTGAGTTCATGATCCTCCTGCCTCAGCCTCCTGAGCCACTGGGATTACAGGCGTGCACCACCGTGCCCGGCCCTCAGGTGAATTTCCAAGAGCCAGTGGAGAACTCTGAGTTTGCTGGGCCTCCCATATGGCTCCATAACCCTCACTCTGCCTATTGTCTTGATGAGCACAGAAAGCTGTAGACCTGCGCTTCTCGAATTTTACCCACGTGCAGGTCCCCTGGGGATCTTGGGAAAAGACAGATTTGATTCTGCAGGTTTGGTATGCATTTTTAAGAAGCTCCTGAGCATGCAGCTCTGCTGGGATCATGCCCTGCCTGAGTGCGAAGGCTGCTGTAATTAGGTGCTCTGCATTGTCCTCGCCAGTCAGTACTGTCATTGTCCGCACCCCTTCCATCACTGTGTACAGATTTTGAACTGGTTGTGACGGCATGTCAAGTATTAAATCTGCTGACAGTTCTTGCATTCTGAAAGAAGACAAAAGGATTCACATATAGACCATTGACTTAGGGAAATTTAAAATGATCCTTAGACCATTTTCCCTTTAATGGTATTTCTACTGCCACCGAGCCACATACCAGGACCAAGGATAAAAGCATGGCAGATGAAAGCACAACATTGTGCTGGTGCAAATACACAGAAGCTAGAGGAAGTTGTGACAAAACCTTTTAAATGGATTTTGTGTCAAACCTGAGATGTGTTTTCCAGAGCAGAATCTGTTCCCCAGGACTTGGGATTCCAGTGTCTCTGCCTCTCCCATGTAGCCTCTGAGCTGAGGCCCCACCCTCTAGGCCTTGTGTTCCAGACCTGTAAAGGGAAGAGATGATCTGGAAGGGCTTTTAAATTCTAAAATTTCATGGTTGATGATGATCAGCATCTTTGTAGCTAGATTTGTCTAGCAAAAGTGATGAAAATTTTTGCCAAAGAAACAGAAAACTATTTTGTCCATTCAGATGGCCAGGGGGATTTTAATGAAAAAGTTTGGCAATCACAAGTCAGTTATCTGCTTCCCTCAGCTTGCTTGTTGTTGTAACAGAAAGTCATGGGTTAGGGGACAATAGACATGCTGTGTGATATTGGGCAAATTACTGCCGCTCTCTGAGTCTCAGTTTCATCCTGGGCAAAATGCTGGGACTGATGCTTTAATTTCATTCTGGTGTTAATGATTCACATATGGGAGTAGTTACAAAATTGTTGAGGTTTTTCATTACTCCCCCATCTTTACCCATGATAAAGGTAACGGGTCCCTAACCACAACTCTGTCCTCAAGGATGGAGCAAAGGCTTTGTCAAACCTATTTTTCATTCTAGCCTTCCCTCCATGTCCTTTGGATAATCCATGCAATGAATGAATGAGCGAAGGAGATATTGTCACAAACAGGATGTTCGGGAAACAGACACATTGAAGTCAGTGCTGCCTGGCTTCTGGGGAGCTGTCACCAGGTCTCCAGGGGACGGGGCAGGAGCTGCTGGTCTCAGGAGCAGTGGAACACATTCTCAGCCCCTGAATGTATTAGTATTATTTTTACCCTCCTCAGTATTGGATCTTGAACCCAGGGGCACTCTAGCACTGAGCGATGTTCCCAGCGCCAACCTCCCCCCACCCACCCTGCTTCTTTTTGGTAACCAGGGATTGAAACCAGAGGGGTTTAAACACTGAGCCACATCCCCAGCTCTTTTTTAGTTTTTGTTTTTTGTTTTTTGTTGTTGTTGTTTTAATTTTGAGACAGGGTCTTGCTAAATTGCTGAGACTGGCTTTGAACTTATGATCATCCTGCCTCAGTCTCCCAGACCACTGGGATTACAGGCGTGCACCACCACATGTGGCTCCCAGCCCTATTTATTTCTTATTTTGAGATAGGGTCTCTCTAAATTGCTCAGTCTGGTCTCCAACTTGTGATCCTTCTGCCTCAGCCTCCAGAATAACTGGGATTACAGGCATGAGCCACCATGCCGGCAGTCCCAGACTATTAAAGGACTCAGATTTCCCTGAAAACAAGATGAGTTGGTAATGTGTGTTATTAGCAAAATCACAGTGGTACTATGAACCCTGGGAGGGAAGAAAACAAGCAGATTTGGGACCCTCTTTAGTTTTCATTTCAATCCCTAATGCTAAATTTTAATGTGAATTGGGAATTGGGCTAATTCAGAAGTGTTTCCACAGGGAACAGAGCTTGTGAAATTAGAACTCATAAGTAGCTGCTTACCTTAGTTTCAAGACAAAAATCCAATCTTTTATGAATATATGATCAACTGGGAATTGTGGGTAGAAATAATTAATAGAATCATAGATGTTAAAATAGGAAGGATTCTCAGCAATTAACCCTACCCTTTGTTTTCTGTTCTTCTCAAAGGCAAACTTCACATGTGGCAAAGGGAAAAGGAGCATGGGTAGTCACTGTCATCAGACTTACTGCGGGTTCCCCAAAAAGGGAGCACGTCACTAACCACACCCTCTGTTCTCGAGGATGGAGCAAAGGCTTGTTGAACAGACTTGTTGACAAAGGGAAGTCCATCTCTAGGTCAGCATTTTTTAAGACTGCATATTCCGAAGCCTCTTCACACACACATTCTCCTTGAGATGAGGGGAAGGGTCAGGGATTTGCATTTTTTAAGCAAGCTGCCTAGGTGATATTTAGATACTTTCAAGTTTGAGAATCAAGCTTTGAGCTTTGAGAAAGTCATTCAGACCTCCATCTGAATACATTTTGGTTTCTTTCCTTACCCCAGATTATGTGTTTTTGAGGGGGAAAAAAATAAGGAAAATCAATGATTAAACACAGGTGGGTATTTTATAATGGTTCTGGGGAGAAGTGGATTTGAAAAAAAAATAGCACAAATAGGAAGGAAGGATGCAATGCAGAAATCTTTGTATCAAAGCTCTTGATACGAAGCTCATTCTAAAATTCAGAAAAATTTTGGAAGACAGCTCAGAATCAATGCATCCCTTTAAACATATTTCTGTTCAACAAGGAAATGTACTTGTTCTTCAAGTCACCTCTCTAGTTCAACTCCTCAAAGTAGAGATTACTTCCACTGGGAGCAAGGTGGAGGAGTAAGGTCTGAGGAGACTCCTAAGACCAGACCTTCCCACGAGCCCTCCAAGTGTTCTGTGACCACAGCCAAGCCCCTCTGCACGTTAGTTTTCTCTTTCTCTTGCACCCACTATGGAGATAGATTCTTAAATGGAAGAAATTTCACTGAACACCCAGCCTCCTCCTCAACGTCACCCTGTGCTTCCTGATGCAAAGGGCTGTTGTGACAGCAGAGTTGGTAAACAGACACCTTTTCCAGTGAGACTTTTCCAAGGATTGACAGTAATTTGCACACGGGGGCCTGAGGGAATTGAGAGATTCATGTTTCATAGGAATGAGCTGAGTGCTTCCCTTGGGACCAGCACCACGCAAGGAAATGGGAAACACGAAATGCAACGTCTCTATTTTCTAAAAGTTTATCATCTCGTCAGGGAGCTAAAACAGACACAAAGCAGAAACCAACCCCACATCTTATAAACTATGCTAAAGTGAGTATCATCGATTTAATAAACTTGTGCATAGCATGGAAATCCCCATCCCAAAATTCAGCTCAGATGACAAATCCTGTTTTTGAAAATGATTTCTTCTGGATTGTATTAGGAATTTTCCCCCCACTTGTCTCCTTTGTGCTGTATCTTGATAAGCAAATCTGAGACTGGGGGAGAGGAAATAAATGTATTTGGCATGTGGAAATGATATGAATCGTTGTAGCCAGAAGACAAACAGTGGCACAGTGTCTCCACCAAAATAACACCAATAGCCTTCCGTTTCCGCATGCTTTCCTTCTAATGTGATGGATATTCTTTCCACTGAGAGATGGGGGTCTATTTTCTGCCCTCTGGATGTGGGCAGGAGCTGAGAATGACATCCAGATGACAACCAGCCCAAACTGGGCCTTTCAGCCTCACAGCACAAAGAAATGAACTCTGACAAACAGCCAAATACACTTAGAAGCAGATTTCCCAGAGTTGAGTCTCCAGATGAGGGTGCAGCCCAGCCAACACCTTAACTGCAGTCTCCTGAGACCCTAAGCAGGAGGTCCAGTTAAGCCACATAGCTTAAACTTACCCCACAGAGTCTGTGACATAAATATGCTCCATTTAAATCACTAAATTTGAAGAAATTTGCTGTGCTGCTATAAAAGGAAAGCCAAAACACCTGGCTACCTTAGAATCTCCATGCTGGAAAGGGAGCCCCAGTTGTTCTGCCCCCAGTTGTTTGAGTCTTACAAACATCTACTTCCAGGCAGGTAAGTGAGCCTTTGGATCCTCAGACAATGCTGGGCACATCAGAGACAAATATGTCCACTGAGCCAGGTCCACATGAGCAAAATTAAAGTTGTTGCTTGAAGTCACTAAATTCTGGGGTAACTTATTATGCAGTCATAGTAACTGGAACAGGTTTATGCCATTTCCCCAATCTGCTCCTCCTTACTGTGACCTCCCTCTCCTGGTATGTTTCCTTGGCTTTCCATAACTTTTGATGATGGCTAATAGCTCCTTGGCACTGATCACTTGGCAGACCTTGCTTTCTGGCTTCTGAATTTTGTTACCTACTAAACTAGCATGTGTGTCCCACACCTTTTAAGTTCTTCCCACCTTAATCCAGCAGAACCACTCTCAGAACAGTAAAATGCAGATAGCCACATGACACTCAGTCTTCCCTTTTTCATATATTTATCAAAATGTATTTACATATCTCCATACCTGTTAGCTCCATCAGACCATGAGCTCCTTCCATCAGTTTTGAGTCTAACTCAGGACATAAATGATCACCTGTTGAGAGAAAGTACAACCCAGGAGTAACACACATGGCCCAAATGATAAATGCTGCCAGAGAAAGAGGGTGGTAAGTCTTGGAAGGTTTCTTGAAGAGAAACTTGACCTTCATATTAAACTGGGATTTGTTGAATTTGGGTAAGAGGAGAAGAGATAGGAAGGTGCATGTTTATTTGTATTTTTGCATTTTGAACTGGAATAACAGCAGGAAAAAAATTATACAGGGGTGGAAGTGAGAGAAGACTGGCATTTTAAGGACCTTGTAGGGAAGCTCTTGGCAGAAGTAGCAGCAATAGTTTGTTATTTTTCTAACTTTATGTGGCCACTGGATTCCACAAGTACTTTTTATCCACTTTGCTCCAATTCCGTAATCTGGAATTGAGCATCCAATTTTTTCATTAGTTGAAACAATTTATTATGTAGATTCTTTTTTTTTTTTTTTTTTTTTTGCAATGCTGGGGATTGAACCCAGGGCCTTGTGCTTATGAGGCAAGCACTCTACCAACTGAGCTATATCCCCAGCTCTATGTAGATTCTTTATTACTATGTATTGTTAGGTTTGCATAAACTTATTCCATGCCCATCCATACTAGGCAAAATTCCAGTGAAATTCCTATTCATTTCCAGGTAGATTGATTTTACATATGAAGTAAGGTTTACAAATTGTAAGATCAAAACACTTAGATTTCTTTAGCATTGAGAAGATCTGTAAATAAAATTAAATACTATGACTAACGGCTGCCCTCACCTCCTGGGATTTAAAGTTCATGTAATCCTAGATATTATGATGTTAAAAATCATGACCTCATCAGAGCCGGTTGAGGTAGAGAGAGATTAGCATATGTGTGTATAAGCTTGGAAAGTCTGAGTTGCCTGGTTGTCATGGCAACAAGTACGCTGCAACTCACGTTGGAGGCTTTCCAAGACGTACAAGGGAAGCAAGGCCACCATCAAAGAATCTAGATGTGTTCAGCTCAGTGGCAAAGTCAAACTTCTCCCAGAGGCACCATGATGCCTCATCATGCCGGTGCCTCATCTTACCAGGGGCAGGAAACCTTTCACCCAAGGGAAGAACCTGGCACAGAGCAGAAGGACCTATGTCACATTCCTGAATCAGGTAAATAAGAGCTTAGATTAGGATGGCCTCCTCTTAGTCAAGGAAGTCCAAGTAACACTACAGAAATGACCTCAAAGTTCAGTGGCTTAAAGCCACACACAGTATTTGCCAGCTCAGGTTGCTTATCTGTCACAAGCCATGTGAAGGGCTCCATTCTGCTTCATCCTCACATAAGGGCACAGGCTGGGGGAGTTTCATCCCCTGTGTTTACAAGCATGTACTGGCTTTTAGTTTTTGCCTAGATGTGCCATACATCACTTCCAGTGACATTACATTGGCCAAAGCAGGAAACATGACCACATCAGTATCAAGAAATGCAAATTCTACCATGTCTGAAGGAAGGACTTACAAAACTGGATGAAGACCATCAGCCATCAGCACGCCAACATTGAAAGTTCCAGCATTCTTGCTCATCTTTGGCACTCTCGACACTGGGGCCAGATACTTCTTTGCTGTGGGCATTGCAGGATGTTTATCCCTGACATCTATCCACGAGATGCCAGTAACATTCCCATCCCAAGTTGTAGCACCAAGAATGTTTTCAGACATTGCAAAGGTCCCCTGGGAGAAAAAGGGCAAAAATGGCCCCAGTTGAGAGCCTCTGGCTTATAGTAATGCACACCAGGGCTGGTACCTTTCGAGGTTGGAGTTAGCCTGCTAACACCTTAGGTCATTGTGTGAACCTGATGGTTACCTAACCTCTCTGGGCCCCTTACTTTATATGTTATGAGGGTATTGGTAGTATGTCTGTCATGACATTGTTTCTGAGATTGAAGGAGGCACTTGGACATTTGTAAAGTAGTTAGGACGATACCTGGCATACAATAAAATATATAAAAATAAACTTCAGACAAAACACACTGGACCTTTCTCTCTCAGAGTGGCCTGGGGGCTGCAGCCATAGCTATAATTTCAGATTTGTTTATGTTTTATGCTTCATTGAATATACTATTTAAACAAGCAAATCATCAGTGCTTTATATTAATTATGCATGATGAATCTTTAGTATCATGGATTATGTTGGCTAAGAACAACCCACTTTAATCTATAGGGTTAGAAAAAGGGAGGAATCAGGGTGACTAATGAGAGTGACTCAATAGACTTATATTTAATATACTTTGCTTCTGCCCTTTTCTTTCATGTGGTGTTTATGGAAAATATTTTTAGTGAGCCAGAATTCAAAGTCTATTTTTCTTTTTTTTTTTTCATTTGAGTGCTTGGTCAGAGCACAGTGCTAATGAGGATTAGACCAAATGTGTCCAATGCTTATAAATCCAGAACCTGAAATAGCCTTCTGCCCCAGACACACCAATCATGGCCACCATGGGGCAAGAGTCAGGGGTTACCACAGAAGCTGGGGACCCTGGGAAGTCAGCCCAAAGATCTTGATGTTGCCTCAATATAATTCTTTTTTTTTTTTAATTTATTTGTCGTTCTGAGAATCAAACCTAGTGCCTCACACATGCCAGGCAAGCACTCTACTGAGCCACAACCCCAGCCCCTGCCTCAATATAATTCTGCAAAATTTTATTCAATGTCCATTTGTTTGGGTGGCCCTGGTTAGTGACAAACACAGGGCTGACCCATAGTAGCTGTTCAATAAATGTTTGTGCAATTAGAGGGACTGTGCTTTGGATTCAAACCACTTTCGAAGGGATGGAGAGGAACAAAAATTGGTTTACCATCTGGTTCACCATGAGGAACAAATGCATCTATTTTTTTTCTGCCTCTCAAGACCTCACAAAAATGACAGTAAGGAAATTTAAAAAAAGATACAAACCCACAGGAACAGGAAACAAAGGAGAGGATGGAATAGCAAACAAATTTTGGAAATTGAGAATGGGCTGGTAAAAGGGTTTAGCATGGCCAAAGGAGTTGAATTCTAAGCTGGCACTGCATAGAATATGAACCCAAGCTTATATAACACACAGAATAAATGACCTAAAGACTCCAAAAAGACTCCTGCAGCTGCAGGAACCTTAAAAATGAAAGGTTAAAAAGACATTGCTAATAAAAAGAGGCTTGTTCTGAAAGTCTATTTTTAAGTCAATAGGATCCCTAGATCATCCCTTACAATCCCCCACCTTAGCAGAAGAGTCAAGGTTTTTCCTGGATGCTAGTCTCTATGTTAAGTAGACAAGTGTGGAACAAGTGCATAGTGAATGCCAACCCCCCTTTCTCTTTCTTCTCTGAGAAAGTAGGACAGCAGGAAGCCAACACCTTCTTGGCAAGAGACTTATGAAAGATTTTACCAGGTAAGGAGGAAATACCTAAAAACACAGGTAAGATCAGGTTTATCCACTAAATAATAGTTCAGTCAGGTCATTTTATAGTGAGGTTAATTGTTGACAGATCTCAGGCATCTGCCCAAAGCCTTCTAAGAACATTTTAGTCCTTAGATCTTTTATATGATTTGACAACCAAAGATTATTGGCTGCCAAGGAAAGTTTCAAACAAGACAGAGACCAAAACAGACAAACAGAAAAATGCAACTTGTAGGAAACAGACACAATGCAGATAGAAGAAAACTTAAAAAAAAAACCCAAACTACCAAATGTTCTTAGGTAAGATATTGCAATCATTAACCAAGAACAGCATGTTACAAAAAGAGAGCACTTCTATAAAATGTTTGTCCAGTTCCTTGGCACATTTATTGATTGGGTTCTTTGTATTTTTGGTGTAAAGTTTTATAAGTTCTTTATAAATTTTGGAGATTAGTGCTTTATCTGAAGTGTGGGTGGAAAAGATTTTCTCCCACTCTGTAGGCCCCCTTTTTACATTATTGATTGTATCCTTTGCTGAGAAAAAGTTTTTTAGTTTGAATCCATCCCATTTATTGATTCTGGTGATTAATAAACATATGAAAAAATCTTTGAAATATCTAGTAATTAGAGAAATGCAAATTAAAACAACTCTAAGATTTCATCTTAGTCCACTTAGAATAGCTTTTATCAAGAACACAAATAATAATAGATGTTGGCATGGATGTGGGGGAAAGGGCATACTCATACATTGCTGGTGGAGCTGCAAAGTGGTGCAGCCACTCTGGAAAGCAGTATGGAGATTTCTCAGAAAACTTGGAATGGACCCACCTTTTGACCCAGTTATCCCTCTCCTCTGTTTATACCCAAAGGACCTAAAATCAGTATACTACAGTAATGCAGCCATATCAATATTTATAGCAGCTCAATTCACAATAGCTAGATTGTGGAACCAACCTAGATGCCCTTCAACAGAGGAATGGATAAAGAAACTGTGGTATATATCCACAATGGAATATTATTCAGCCATAAAGAATAATATTATGGCATTTGCAGATAAATGGATGGAATTGGAGAATATCATGCTAAGTGAAAAAAGCCAATCCCAAAAAACCAAAGGCTAAATGTTTTCCCTGCTAAGTGGATGATGATACATAATGGGGGTGGTGGGGTGAGAGAAGAACAGAGGAACTTTAGATTACATAGAGGGAAATGAGAGGGAGGAGGGAGTGGGGTATGAAAGATGGTGGAACAAGACAGACATCACTACCCTATGTACATGTATGATTACATGAATGGTGTGAATCTACATCATGTACAATCATAGAAATGAAAAGTTGTATCCCATTTGTGTACAATGAATCAAAATGTAGTCTGTAAAAATAAAAAATAAAAATAAAAATAAAGGAGCACTTTGGGAACAAGAATACTTGTTAGAAATTTATAATATGAGGACATAAATTTAAAAGCTCAATAGAAGAGTTAGAAAAGTAGCTGAAAAATTTCCCAGGAAGTAGAGTAAAAAGAAATAGATGGGAAAGGAAGAAAAAAAATAAGACAACTAGAGGATTGGTACAGAATGTCTCCCATCTGAATAATAGAAATCCTAAGAAAATAGAAGGAAGAAATCACTGGACTGAAAAAGTAGCTCAGTGGTAGGGCACTTGCCTAGCATTTACAAGGCCTTGGGTTCAATCCCAGGCACCACAAAAACAAAACAAAAAGGTGGAGCTGGGGGAGATATTGTTAATATAATTCAAGAAAACTTCTCGGAAGAGCAAGAATTTCTATCTTGAAAGGGCGCATCAATTAAATGCCCAGGACAATGGATGAGAACAAGCTCATAAGCAAGGCATTGCATCAGGAAATTCTAAAAGACTTGGGGCAAAAATGAAACTTAAAACTTTCTGAGGACAAGAGCCTATCATAACCAAAGGATCAGGAATTGTAATGTTCCTGTATTTCTCAACAGCAACACTGGAAGCTAGGGAGACATGAAGACTGTACCTTCATAACTTTAACCTGGAATTATGTTCTCAGCCAACCATCCATTAAGTATGAGAACGAAAAGAAACTTTCGGAGTGGAAGGGCTCCAAAAAGTACTTCCCATGAACTATTTCAGAATACACATAGCATATCATTGAAACGAAGTTCAAAACATGCAACATGCATGCGATTCTCTATAGGTATTTATGCATCAGATGCCATTATAAAACCAATAAATTGGACGGAATAATAAATCTCAAATTCAAAACAGCAATTTTGAATATGATATCAACAGAAAATACAGAAGGTACTTGAACTATCTTGTGTGTGTGTGTGTGTGTGTGTGTGTGTGAAGTGAACTTGTTTTTGGAGCAAGTTTAGGTTCACAGCAACATTGAGTAGAAGACACAGAGATTTCCCACAAGCCCTTGACCCCACTTATTCTCATCCTTCCCCACTCTCAACCTCTCACACTAGCATAGCACATGTGCTATACCTGGTTACAACAGATGACCCAAGGTCGACTCACCATTATCCCATGTCCTTAGTGTTGTCAGGATTCCTCTTGGTGCTGTACATTCGGTGGGTTTTGGATAGTATATAATGACCTATGTCCACTATTACAGTATGATTCAAAGGAATTCAACTACTGTAAAAATCTTCTGTTGTTCTTTGGTTATTAAAAAGAAGAGCGATCCACATTTTAGGGCAAAATGTGAAGGTCTGGGAGCTGGGTTAACAGTGCACCTGGGTTTAATGATCAATTCTCCTAAGTTTTTCTGACTGCTCAAAATATTAAAAAGAGGGGACTGGGATTGTAGCTCAGGCTTAGAGTGTTTGCCTTGCATGTATGAGGCCCTGTCTTTAATCCCCAGCACCCCAAATTTTTTTTTTAAATTCTAAGATAGAAAAATATCATAGAGGTATCTTTTAGGTAAGACCTTTTAAAAAAATGTGTGGGTGAGTATAGAGATACAGTTGGTTTGAAAAGTTGTCATCCAAGGACAGCAGATAACTGGACCAGTTAAGGAGGACAGTTAAAGTGACCCAGTACCCAATGGGGTTTGATGAAACCCCAGGGGCACTGGTGAGGCTGAACACACCCATAAATTCATTAAATAACAAAGAGCTGAAGTTGTTTGGCAGGAAAAGTTTCCAGAATCCACTCAGTACGGGTGGGATTTTCAAGAATGGACACATGCAGAAGTCAGCTTATCTGGTCCAGGACCTTTTGATGTCAGAAGCTCAAAGCCTCCCATGCAGAACATAACTCCATCTCCCACAACCAAAAAAAACCCCATTCAACCTGTAGAGAGGCATGACAACCATCGTCACCAGTACAAAGGACAACAAGCTGCTCTCCCCCTCCCCTTCCCATAAATTCCCCCAATATCAACTGACTGGGGAGACAGATTTGAGTTTTGTACCTCCTCCCTCTTTGGTGCCTGCCCCTCAATGAAAAAGTGACCCATCGTCCAGCTCTATACCGGGACCCTGTTACAGACATACCCTACACCACTGCTGGAGCCTTCAAGATCATCTGTGAAGCCTACAAGAAGTACATCACTGCCCACAGACTGCCTCCTACTGTCTCCTACTGCCTCAGCCCTGGGCCCTGGTCCCCCACCTCCTGAGCCCCTCCCTAGCTCTGGGCCCTGAGCCTTGTGCCAGAAAATTGTCATTAAATGAAGAGATGTCCAGTCCTTAGAAAACTCTTTCCTGCCCGGACATGGGACTTTTGACCTTCCCTCTCTCTGCTTCTCCCCCTGATCTTTGCCCATTCTTCTTCTATGTCTTCCCCCTTCTTTTCCCCTAGTTCCTACTCGTTTTGTTGTGTTTTTGTTTTGTTTTGTTTTGTTTTGTTTTAATCTAATAAAATGGAAAGATCCTAAAAAAAAAAAAAAAAGCCTGGTACCATGTTCCTGGCTTCTCTGTGCGTCAGGCAGAAGCCCTTGCTGATATCATTGACACCTCTGTTTTGCTGCTTTCAACATGGACTTCTTGGTTATCACATTTCTAAGCTCCTCCTCAAAGTTAGTCCTCAAGATCATCAGTGCGGCTTTGGAATCAGTGCGTGGGTGGAATTGGAGTATACCAGTCTAATTGGGCAAGGGGCGTTGGGAAGAAATGAACTTATGATGAGTGATAATCTGAGTAATGACCCCCAAATGTCTCAGTCATAATCCCCAGAATCTCTGCGTACATTACTTTATATGCAAAAAGGATTTGCAGGTGTGTTGAAGGATTGTGAGATGGAGAGAGATTGTTCTGGATTTTGTAGGTGCACCCTCGGTGGAATCCCAAGTGCCACCTGGGAGATTGGATCACAGGATGGGAATGTTAGAGAGTGATGTGGGCTGAGAAAGACTGGACCAACCCTTGGTGACTTTAACGATGGAAGAAGAGACCATGGCCCAAGGAGTGCCAGGAGGCCTCTAGAAGCTGGGCGAAGCAAGGAAATGGCTTCACCCCTTGAGGCTCCAGAAGGAATTCAGCCCAGCTGACACCTTGACTTTGGCCCAGTGAAATCGAACTTGGATTTCTCAACTCCAGAACTGTAAGAGAATAAATTGTGTTGCTTCAAGATACTAAGTCCGTGGTAATTTGTTACAATGCCAATAAGGGCTATGAATTGTATGTGAATCATGTGAATTGTATTCCACTCAGATTCCTGTTGAAGACTTTACTCCCATTAAGTCAGAATGTGACTGTCATTGGAGAAGAGGTGTCTCAAAGAAGGGCCTGAGGAGTTCCCAGAGAGAAGGGGGAACTCCACTCAGAGCCAGCAGGGTCCTTGGCTTACAAGACAGAAAAGAATTTCAGCATGTGCCAATCAGAGGCGAAGACAGAGGTTAATTTAGGAAAGTAGGTACACCTTCAAGGGAGAATGGGGGCCATCTGCAGAAAGAGATGTTTGGGGGTTCCCAGCTCTTCTTTTCTTTTTTTGGTACTGGGGATTGAAGCCAGGGTGCCTCATCCTGGTCAGTTTCAGGATCCTTAGGCTGATATGGGTGTCATTATTTGATCATTAGATAATGCTGGAAAGCCCTCTAAACTATAGGTTTCTCAAAATATCATCTCTCTCTTTCCTTTATTTACTGGGGGTTAATTAACAATGTAGAGGTAAGAGTCACAGATTTCCTGGGAATTTGGGAGTAACAGGCCAGGAAAAAGCATGTGGAGCTTCTGAATTAAAATCTTATTCCCTTGTCCTTCCTCTATATCTCCTTTCTAGCTCTTTTTTAGTTCTTCTGTCCTACCTCATGGCTACATTTGGAGATAGGACCCTTCCAGGGGTAACTAAGGTCAAATGAGGTTCTGTGTCTGGGCCCCGATCCATGTGACTGGTGTCCTTATAAAAAGAGGCGATTAAGGACACAGAGTGTGTGTGCACATGGGAGAGACCACAGGACACACTGAGAAGGCGGCTGTGCGCAAGCCCAGGAGAGAGGCTCAGGAGGAACTGGGCCCATGGACACCTTGATCTTGGACTTCCAGCCTCTGGAGAAAATGAGTTTCTGTTGTTTCAGCCCTTGGTGTGTGCATGTTGTCACGGCCCCAGAGCCAGCAACACAGCTGGCTCTGAGCAGACTGACCAGCCCTGGGGCTGTAGGCTGGACACACTAGCCTTTACAGGCACTTCTGCATCTATCACTTGTTGTTTTCCAAACAAAACCACAGGGGATTCAGCGGTGCCAGGCTCCCCATCTGGGCCACCCTCAGCCTGTCTCTGACACTGTCCCTGCAATGTGTTTTATGTGCTGCAGTGTGCCCTGCGTGACTGTGACTCAGCCGGCACTGTCTGCAGCTGGGCTTGCACTTCACCATTCAGGAGGCTGCAGTGACCCCCCCGCAGGCACCTCCCAGGGCCCTGCTTTGTTAGGGAACAGGCCCCTCCTAGGCTCTGCTTTCACTGCTCAGCTTCAGCTCTGGTTTCATGGGGTATTTGTTTCCACCATCCTGTCTGCATCACTCCCAGAGAAGCTGGGTCTTTTCCCTCCAAAGCCCTTGGGTTCTGAAGAAACCCAATTTGTGAATGAGCTTTCAAAACACTCTGTTCTATTGGCAACCTCCCACAGGACAAATTCCAGTTCGAGACTGGGTGTGTAGCTCAGTGGTACAGGTTTGTGAGAGGTCAGGGATTCTATTCCCAGCACTGCAAAGAAAAAACAAAAACAAAACCCATCCATCCACTGCAGACCACTGTCCAGCTGCTTCCAGGCCTCCCAGCCGTGGCTTGACCAAAGTTTGCTCCTGGCTTTGGATTTTTCTCCTGATCTCATTTGTAGCTTCACACCTCTTCTGTCCCCTTGCTTTTGCCCAAATCTTTAATTTTGTATTGAATCTATCACTCCCCCTCCATCCTTCCTTCCTTCTAGAAATGCTGGTCTTCAGCTCTGTGCAAGGTGTGTCTTTCTGGTCAGTCCCTATTAAACTCACTCATTAACCAGGATGGTACAAAAGCTGATGAACTTGTTCCTGGCACAGGCAGGTCTGTTTTTCACTGTTTCTGTTTTGCTCACTCCCCAAATAATTAACCAACAAATCGACCTTACCTGAAAAGAAGAATAAGGGAAACCATCAATGATCTCCACACTCCTTGCCAGTGATCTTTCTTCAGGTTCACAGGAACCAGGAGTGTCTGGAACACTTGGTGACTTAGGGACAGCATCAAAACCACATCAAGAAAACTAACTACTGCAAGAATCCACGAGCCTTCCCATGTTCACCTGGATCCGGCTAAAATTAGACTCCCAGAAACCCCATATAGGCTTTTGTCCCTGTGACTCCTGGTAAGATGGGATTGGGTAAGTTCTCCATCTTCCAACTTGCAGACTTGTTGCCAATAAAGCGCTTTCTTCTCTTGTCACTGTCTCTTGAGTTATTGGCTTCATTGGGTGGTAGCAGAATGGGAACTTTCACAGTTATGTGGTTTAAACAATGAAGAGATTTTGATATCTCATCTATTGAGAAGTCTGGAGGAATCTAGGGCAGAGTTGGGCTAGCAGCTCAGTGACGACTTTAAGGAGTTGGGTTCTTTTTATATGTGGTCATCTCTACTACCTTTCATTTGTTGGTTTTTCATTTTTGTGCTTCAAGATCTCATGATTACAGAATGGCTACTACAGTTGCAGACATTACAACAGAATTCCCAACAGAATAAGTGGGCCAGGGACAAGAATTAACAATGAAAGAACATTTCCTCAAATGCCTCTCTTATCTGTTTCAGAAAAAAATTTTGCAGTTCTGTCCCAGGATATCTCATTGGCCAGAACTTGATCACATGACGGTCTCTAGCTGCAAGGGAGGCTAGGCAAATGAGGATCCTATTTTTCAGCTCTCCATTGGATGTCACTCAATTAGAACGATGTCCAAATTGGTCAGTTGACCATGTGTATCATAACTCTTGATCCTCAAAAAGCCCTTGAGTCACAAAAGTTCTTAACTTAAATCTTCAAGGGAGTTAAGAAGATAGAAATGGAGGAAGGTTGGAACAGTACTGCCCTGATTCCTCTCCTTGTTTACTTTGTTCATGTCTCCCACCACCTTTATGTGCTTAGAGCTGCCTGACTGTTGGTGACTTGCTAGGAGCTCAAGACTGTGCCTGTGCTCAGAGATGCCTGCAGGGATGGACTGGAGATCAGTGCTCTCCAGGGTTTGGGCTTTGTTTACCAGCACAGCCCTGCTGGCAGGAATCTGTGAGGAGACACTGGTGGTGTTCTGGAAGCCTGCCATTCCTGAAACACAAACAGAGCCAGTCTTATTCCAAGCAGAGTGACTTCCAGATTCACATATGACATAGGATCAGGTCTGCATTAGGCCGGCTAGAGCACATACACCAAAAAGGAGAGCGCATGGGCACATGGTTGGTAGGAAGGCTCTAGAGTCAAAGGCAAGTTTTAAATATACCCAGTAAGCTTTGAGAGAAGGAAGGAAGGATATTCATAGCTGCCAGTGCAAAGATGGCCCCAGTCCATCCCCAGACTCCACAGGTTTTGAGAGTGCAGGGTGAAGAGTGGTAATGAAAGTGTTCTGTCCTTGTGTCTGAAGACGGTATCGGTATCTGTGACTCACATGGGTAGGTCACTCTCCCAGTAGGAGGAGCAGACTGCTCTCTCTGTTCCCTCCCCACCAGGAGAGGATGTTCTTTGAGAGCAGAACTGGATTGAATGGAATATAAGCAAAGACTATGGAGCAGGGAAGTGGCCCCCTCCCTCATCACCTCCTGAGACCCTTGCTTCCCTCAGCCACATGAAACATGGTCTGAGGTTGGGCATGTGCCCTGACTTCCCAGTCTCCCATTCTACAATTCACCTCTCTCTCTCTCTGTAGTGGGGATTGAACCCAGGAATGTTCTACCATTGAGCTGCAACCCCAGCCCTTGACATTATTTTATTTTGAGACAAGGCCTCGTTAAGTTGCTCAGCCTGGCCTTGAACTTGCGATTCTCCCACCAGGGCTTCCCAGTCTCTGGGAAGTGTGTTGCTGGGTCCACTCACTTTATTTATTTATTTATTTATTTATTTATTTATTTTTGCAGTGCTGGGGTTTGAACCCAGGGTCTTGTGCTTGCGAGGCAGGCACTCTACCAACTGAGCTATATCCCCAGCCCTCTTACTTCTTGTCTAAAGCACCACCCCCTTCTCAGGTCTGCCATCAGGCCCTGCTGCCTCTCCCCATCCCTTCCCACCCTACATGAGTTTCTGCAGCTCCTGTTGGTAAAACTACCCACTTTTCAAAGCCCCTCTGAGCTGTCGCTTCTGAGGTGAAGCCTCCTGGGCCTTATCCTGCAGACTGAGCTGCTCTGGAGACCTGTGTGCATCACCTGTGTGCACCTGGACTTCAGGACCTGACCGAGGGCTGTGCTATTTGTGGACAGGAATGTCTTTGTTGGAGACCATGAGCCCCCTCAGGGTCACAGACTGAAGTTTTGTCATGTTGAAAACAGTGCTTACCTCAGCAAGGTACCCAGGAGAGATCTAGTGGATGACGACATAAATGGCTCTTGCCAGATAAGTCATCCCATGCTGAAATCCAACTGCACTGTGGTTTGACCAGTATTGGAAAAGCAAGTTGAAATGTGAGTATCCTCACACACTTCATCACAAAACAAACATTTTGACAAAGAAAAACAGTTTAAAGACTTAATCTCCACTATTTCAAAAGTTCCCATCAAGTCACAGTGATTAAGATGGTGTAGCGTTTCCGTAAAGGTAGATAAATGAATCAGTGGAACAAAATTCAGTCCAGAAATAAACCTTAACTATTATGGTGTTTATGATCTCTTGATTTTTGACAAAAGCCTCAAAATATTTCCATGGAATTTCTTTTCAGCAAATGGCACGATGGTTTATCTAAATGTCAGCAACAAAAAAGTGAATTTTAGACCCTTACCTCCATCACACACAAAGGCTCATGGACCTATGTTAAAAGTACAAAACTTCCAGCAGATGGCTAGGGGTGTAGCCTAGTGGCACAGCACTTACCTGTCATAACCCGAGGTCCTGGAATCCCTAGCACTGCAAAAATAACAGAACAAAGTTCTACAAGCAAACAGAGAAGGAAATCTTTGTGACTTTGCTTTAGGCAAAGAGTCCTGAATACAGCACTAAAAGCATGATTCATAAAAGAAAAAAATGATAAATTAATATTATTACATTAAAATTTGTTGTGTTTCAAAAGATACTATGCAGCCGGGTGAGGTGATGCACACCTGTAATCCCTACTGAGGAAACTGAGGCAGGAAGATCACAAGTTCAAGTCCCGCCTGGGCAGTTTAGGGAGACCCTGCATCAGAATAAAAAAGTAAAAAGAGCTGGGGATGTAGGTCAGTGGTAGAGTGCCCTGGGTTCAATCCCCAGTGTCCCCAGTACAGAAAAAAAATTGATGTTTTGGGAGGTTGAGTAACTTTCCCCCAAGGTCACACAAGGAGAAGGCAGGAGGGAAACATAACTGTTGGACACCTCTGTCCAAGCAAATAATCACAGACTATTCTGCTCTCTTCTCAGTCCTGAATGAGACTTCACTCCTGACATTGGGGCTTGGGAATGGAGAGGAGGCAGAAACACTGGAGTGGTCATCTCCACTCTTGGCTATGCCCTTGAGTAGCTGGGAGGACTAAAGTCATGCCTGGGGAGGGATTCTATGGGAGTGGGCAGCCAAAAGTGGGTTGGGGAGGATGGACAGCTGTGGCAAGTTCTCTTTCTGCTATAATATGCTTCCCTCAAGGGAAGCATTACTTAAAATAGGAATTGCAGAGTCAAAGCGTGGAGTCAGAAGACAATCCTACACTATCTGCTGGTCTGAAGGGAGGTGATTTTAACAGCCCTGAGGGAGCCAACCCCAGTCACAAGCAGAATATCTGCTAGGAGGATTTCAGGCCTCCATCCAAAATGATTCCTTAGGCACGGTTTTAGCACTGGCTGCTGTAATCATACGACAGACTGGATGACTTAAATAGAGAACCTTTGTTTCCCCTAGTTCTGGAGACTGGAAGTCCAAGATCAGGATGTCAGCGTTGACAGATTCTTGGACTTCTGTTCACAGATGAATGCCTTCTTGGATCTTCACCTGGCAGAGAGCAGAGGGGAAGCAAGCCTTCTTGTGCTTCATCCCATAAGAGAATATATCCCACTATCCTCCCAAAGGCCCCATGTCCAGCCCCCTCAAGTAGGATGTCAATACATGTATTTTGCAGGGTGGGGACATCAATCTGTAACACAGATCCTCCTGAAACTCCAGAATAAAGAGATGATCCTGAAGGCTTTTAGAAAGAAATAAGAAAATTATTTATATATATATAAAAAATCAGGTTAGTACCAGATGATTTACCCACAATACTGGATAGCAGATGTCAAGAGTGCAGTACCCCTGGCCCTAAACCTTGAAGCTAGATATAAGTATCCAGTCAGACTGTCAATCAAAAGTGAGGTTGAAGAAATGACATTTTCAGATATTCAAGACCAGAAGTTTACTTGACAGGTATCCCTTTGGGAAAAAAATATAAATATAATAAAAGATTCAATTTTATATTGAGGCTTAATATTTTATGTTTCCAGTGTTATAGATTTATAGGAATATGGCATCACTATTCCTTCTATGGATAGTAAATAATATTATATTATATTATAGTAAATAATATTTATATTGTTTAATATTATTAATATCATTCATTTAATATTATCTCATTTTAATATTGGTAATGTTGCTTATTGGCTCCTGATTGTCAAATGGCATAGGATATTTGTATTTACTAAAAAGGCATAGTGACATTCTGAATCTTCATATCATAAAAATAATGGTGTAGTTAGCAGAAATCAGAGGTAGGGGAGAGAGATTGGGTGATGATAGTGGGAATCACACAGAATGGGGAGAAATACTGTTTACAATTGGAAGATCAAGAAATTGAAGTTTACTTCTATTATTTATAGGGTTGCAAGAGACTGAATACACAGACAACATCCATAAAACTTTGATCCCAAATCTGCAGCAACCTGCCCAGGAAACCCATCCCGTTTTGTACGTTGGACAGTGCAGAGGCCCTCCAGTGAAAGTCAGGTCTGCAGGAAACCAGATTGCTCATCTCTAGTGACAATCCAGGGAGCTAAACAATGCCCTCAGCCATGATCAACCCCAAATGGACCAGACTTGATTCATAATGACCAGTGTCCCTAAATTTTGTCCCCACTTCCAACCTAACATCAGCCAGAGGAAACAAAACAGGCACTGCTAACTAATCACAGAGGGTGCCCTCTTCTAGCCAGCCCAGTCAGAGCGTCCCCAGGCCAGAAGGCTCCACAAACCACAGCCAAAGACTTCTCTTTCCACTAGAGAGTTCTGCTCCTTTGCTTGCTTTTGAGTTTCCGCCAAGATCCCAGTGACAGTGGGCGGCTGACTCCCTTGCTATAGCAAGCTCAGAATATATAGCCTTTGCTTTTCACATTTGGTGGGTCTTCACTTATTTCCACAGTTGACTCATGAAAGGACCAAAAGATAAAAATATAATAAACAAAAATTTAATAAAAGAAAGATGATCCAGCTTCACAATTTCCATGGTGAAAAGTCAACAGATACTATTTAAAAAGACACATCAAGAAAGAGGATGTATCACACTATTTACAGCTATGGGGGTGCTTCCTTATAGTCTGGAGAAAGAAAATGGTCAAAAGTCGTCTTTCCTGTCCCATTTTGCCCCAGGAGTGGGCTAAGAGGTGGAAAGGGACTGGGCATATTTTCCTTTCACTCCAGAGACTTCTACAATACTCATTACATTTGTAACCAAATGCATTTCTGGACAGTTGCCTTTTATTTCCTCTGGATAAGAATCCTGCTCTTAAAATGTAGCTGGATCTTGGGAGGCCAAGTGCAAGGTATTGACCTTAAAGCAAAGACCAGGCAAAGAAGTAGCCATGAGCAGAGAATGAGCAGCCCCCAGGTGCTGAGGGAGAGACGTGGTCTCGTGGTCTTGTGGGATGGTAGATACCAGTCAAGGTCAAGGAGGAGATTAGGAGGGACTTCCAGATGTCCCCACATTCTTGTTCTATACCTTTCCTGAACATTTGCTACTTAATTCAGCAACAGATGTGGAGGGTTAGACCACAGTGGATTGGAGTAAAGGGGGGGATGAATCTGCAGAATCAAGGTTAAAAAAAATACATTTACAGAATTTAAATTCCGGCAGCTGAACAGAAACTCCTCGGAAATTCTCAGTCCATGTTTTCTAAGGAAAACATTAATGCACTTTCACTGAAGGTCTAAAATAAAACTGTTCTGCTTTATGCTTTTAAAAATTGTGATTATTTAAATGTCTGATTCTTTTCCTCTTCTATTGCTTGTGGGGTGGGAGGATGATGATTCCAGAGTAAAGGCTGGTGTGTTCCTCGCAGCTCAGCTCCGAGTGAATAATTGAACTGGTGCTGCTGGCAGAGAAGGGGGAGGTCACAAAGGCTGCTGTTTTATTTAAGAAGCCATGCAGCTTGCTCTTGTCCATTAGCTCAAAGAAAGAACCAAGTGGGGGCCATTGTTATCTTGGAACACCCACTAAGTGGCTGACTGCCACAGTTCACCAAGAGTGTTGCTGAAAGCATCATGTAAATATTCAAACTGAAGGAAGTCCCTACCCTCCAAATGGAGCAAACGGTTGGCATCAAATCAAAACTGAAACTTTTATTTTTAGCAGTGGGTATAGAGCTGTCAAGGACCAGTCACTTCTGGCCTTTAGAATTCTTAAACTAAGATTCTTTGGGGTGTAGCTCAGTGATAGAGTGTTTGTGAGCACATAGCCCTGGATTCTATCCCCAGCACCCAGAGTGGAGGGGATTCATACCACTGTTCATTCATCCTCCAAACCTCTGCCTGTCAGGATGCACTAAAGCCCTTCGAAGAAACAATTCAACTCCTGTTTTAAATTCATGGCTTTGTGGAGCCCTCCAGGATTTCTTGACACTTGGCCTTTTGGCTCTGGGAATGGCTATTACCTTTTTCAACTCTTACCAAAAAATCTATTGTAAAGAGGTTAAGCAGAGGCTGGAGCAGGTCCTAGGAGGCTTGCTTGAAGTTTGGTTGCCAACTCTTGCTGGCTCTTCAATAAATCAGTGTCCCTTTGCCTCACTGATCAAATTCTACCAGGACTTCCTAGTCTCCTTCACTCACCAGTCCATTGGTGGTTTTCTAGGGCACTTTACGACTTGCAATGGTGTATCACAGATGACACAGAAGTGTAAGCTCCGAGAGGTGGAGAGAACATTATAAAAAGTATACAAGCAAAATTAAGACTAAGTGCCACATGGAAGCTTGGGTTCCAGCCTCTTTGGTGTGATATGGGGACTCAGAGGACAATTATTGATCATTCCTGCCCAGCAACAATTGATTACATTGTCTTTCTGTAATGCTATTTCCCACTCATTTTTCTAACAACTGAAATCCTGGGCAAATTTACCAGTGTTTCTGATGGTTCTAAGTCAAGGGCAATGCCAAACATGGCTTCTCCGAAAGGCAAGTAAGAAAGTTACAGCTAACAAGACGAGTGAGATGGAAACGAAAATGAGCCTTGGAGGTTGTTGAGAACCTTTAAAAGACCATTTTATTTTTACTGCTTATTCTTTTTTAAAATTACAAACATGTGTGGGCTCCATACCATAAAGATCAGACTGATTCAGGATATTGCTATAATAGTTAAAAAAAAAAAAAAAGATCTGTTCTAAGAAAATGAATGCCTGCCCCTTCCCTTGTGTCCAGCGTAGCTTAGTCTTGAATCAGCACCTCACACGAGTGGCTTTGATTGGCAGGACCTAAATGACACAAGGACACCTGACTTTCACCTGTGGTTTTCTGCTTTCTAGCCTCTGCTGTACCAAAAGACAAGCTGGTGGGGAACGGATGAGTCTTATGGTGGTGACCCACAGTGTCTGCCACATCCTCTCTGGAGGACGAATATGGCCTTAACCCACCAGTGAGGAGCATCAGTCCCGCCCAGGTGGTTGCTCTAGAATGTGTTATCATCTTCCCATGTCAAATGCACTATCCACAGGCCAAATGGCATGGGGCACACCAGCTGTCACAGCAAGTAGGCTCTACCAGCAAGGAGGGACATCAGGGATCTGAGTTGGGAATGTCAGGGACATGGAGTATCATGGAGGCTGGGGAAGGAGATTGCCCCTGGGGAAGGTGCAGCTCAGTGGAAGCTGTGTGGCAGTGACAGCTAAGGGCTCTGAAGATAATATGGGTTCAAAGCCCAGCTCTGCCACTCACTATTTGTGGGTCAAGTTAAACTAAGCTTTAACTTTACTATTGGGAATTGTGGAGATAATCATGCTGACCTCCTAAGGTCAACATGAGGCTTACCAGTGATGCTAATGGGAAGCACTTGGTCCAGTGCAGGCTGTATTATCAATAATATGGTCATTAGCAGGGTCAGGATGAGTGGACAGCAGCAGGCAGTGCTGGAGTCACATCAGTGGTAGGTGTGGTGGGCAGTCAATCCATTCACAGTGGCAAGTATGACACACAGGTCCCAGCATTTCAGAGGGGATACTGGTAGGAGCAGGGTGTCTGGAGCCCAGGAAACATAGGCCTTCCTTCCTCAGTTAGAGATAAAACTGATGGTTCTACTAGGGGCAAGAGTGGAAGTGAAATTCACAGATAATACACAGGCAAGATTGTTACCACCAGCCAGGGACCCTGCCCAGATCCCTGAATGACCAGATTCAGCCACCTACATTCATTAAGAAATAGGTAAATGACATAAGAAGCAAAAAGTGAATTTAATTTAATCAAACTGGAGAAAAACAGGGAGATTGCTTCTCTGCTATCCTACAGAAGCAGTTACAATTGACAGGAGCCAAATTCAGGTGTGTGTACATACAGATTTAGCTGGGCTGTGCTCACAGGGAATGTGTCAATTTTAACCTTCTTGGCATCTGTTCTCAGCATGAGGAAGTTTTCATTCTCAGCATGGGGAAGTTCAGGAACTCTCTGTTTCAAAATAACAAAATCATGGATGGTCCGCTTAGATGTTCAGACACAATGCAAGTCTTCCTCAAGAGCCCCACTCACTGGGCAAAGAAAAAAATCCTGAAATTTCTGCCTAATCTGGTAACTCCCCTTCTCTTCCTCCAGCCCCCCACCATTAGTCAGGGTTCTCCAGGGAGACAGTGCCTAGAGGATACCTATAGAATTAGGAGAGGGGGATTATTGGGGAATTGGCTCATAATTTTGTGGCCACCTACAGACTGGAGACCTGGCATGGCAGTGGAATGGCTCAGTCCAAGTTAGAAGCTGGGAAGCTGATGATGTAAGTTCTTTTGAGTCCTAGGAACCCAGGGGGCTACTGGCATAAGGGCCTGGAGACCCTGAAGTTCTGTCTGAGTGAGCCCCAGCAGTGGGGAGTAGAACCACAGGCCTGATTGGATGGTACCACCCACACTGAGGGCAGGTCTTCCTCACCTGGCCCACTTGGACCAAAGGCTACCCTTCTCTGGAAATGCCCTCACAGACACACCCAAACTATGCATTGCCAGGTTTCTAGGAATTCTTTAATCCCATCAACACCTAAAATGCACCATCATCCCTACCCTCTCTTCCATGATGATACTTGGGATAATAAAACCTTGAGGTGCTGGGGAACGGTGTAGGTCTGTGTGACACTTTCTGGCTCCTCTGGTCTCTGCAGGGATGACCTTTGTCCACCCGGTTGCTGCTGGTCCTGCTGCCATCTCAGCTCTGGTAACTGGCATCCGTCTTCTGGATTGATGGAGTCTGGCTGCCTGACTCCTAGTCTCCAGCCCAGCATGACTTCTGCTTTTCCTTCCGCTGTGAATCTGGCTGAGCTTGTGCTGTGTTCTCCATGTGGCCTTGATTGGATCACCTTGCGCTGTGCCTCTGGAAGGCCTGTGGTGGACCTTTGCCCAGATGCCTCTCCAGCCCCCACTACAGGTGGAGACTTCTAGGTTCCATCAGTGCCAAGTGGTTCTCCATCCTCCCTCCACCTACATAAATCTTTGGCAAAGGGAAGAGTTCTTTAGTAACTCCCATAATTTATCTGTCTTGAAAACAAAAAACCAAACCAAAAGAATTGTGCTGGTGTGTTCACTTCGAAGGAGCTGCCTGGAGAGGCGCAGGAGGCAGGGTAGAGCCATGAGCAGGGGGAGGGCCAATGGTCCTCTGCCTTGTAGCAAGTTGGCACAAGATGCAAATCTGCCATCAACCTCCTCCTCCAGGGCACAGGGAGAGAAAATGGAATCCTCGAATCTGCCTTGCCTTCTCCCTCCGCTCTCCTCTTTGTTCTCCACATTCCCCTGGGGGGCAAGGGACAGGTTTTGCCTTTCCCATTTGTGTCCCCAGGGCACCACCTCTAACCTAAACCTGCAGGTGACCAGGCTCCTAATAGTCTCTGGGAAGGAGATAAAAGGAAACGTAAATCCTATTTCTCAACAACCTGGCTTGTGACACTGTCTTTGGGCAAAATGCTGTTTTAACTACCAGAAGCAGAGTGTGGCTTCCCACGCACTCCCCGCCCCGCCCTGCCCTCTCTGCTGTGTTGGAACACCTGCGGCTGTTCCCACCCACTTCCTCACCTTCCCCCTGAGGAGACCTACAGGCCAATGGGAGAAGGTCATGAAAGTGGGAATGCAAATGAGGAGAGCACCATCAGGTTTTCTAAACTCATCAGTGTTATGAACTCGGGTCACCCCTGAGATGGGACTCCAGAAGGAGGGGTGCTTGGAGGGTTGTGGTGGGGATTGCGATGTTGCTGAGAAGGACCCAGAATCCAAGGCTGAGCACATCAGGGGTGATGGCAGCATCTTTGGGGTTCATCACAGTTTGACCGAGGGCAGGCACTGCCAGCCTTTCTCTGTTCCCTCCTGCCGGATACAGAGGGGCCAGGGTGTGACTCTAGTCTGCCCAGGACCCAAGACCTGCCCACAGCTGCCCAGCCCGAGGCCAGCTCCCTATCCCCCTGCTTTCCCTTCCGTTCTGTGGTTTTGCTGTCTCTCCCCTTTCTCTGACCATTTGCCCATTCGCTCTCTTGGGCTATTCTTTAAAAAAGCAAATAAACAAAAAGAAAAGCCTCTCCTATGTGTATGTACTAGGGATTTAGCCCAGGGACACTTTACCACTGAGCCACTAACTGGGCATGTAGCTTAGTGGTAAAGCACCCCTGGGATCAGTCCCCAGAACCAAAGAGTGATAAGAGTGACAATCTCAATACTCACTCTAGTATGCCTTAACATTTTGTTTCATTTAAAATAATTTCTGGGTGATTTCAGCATGATCTTATGGCTCAGTCATTCTTTAGCTACCTTAAACTGGGATTGCATACTAAAATATATTTAGCTTGTCTACGATTCCATTCCCTTTATGGAAATAAAACACAGGGAGTGTCAGGAGTGAGTGGAACTCAGGAGGACAATGGAAATGCTGGGGACAGAGCCAAGCGTAAACCTCACTGTGCTCCTGGGCACTTGGCCCTTCCTAGAGAGGAAGATCTTTGGTCCTTTGTGTAGGGAGGATAGTGTCACCTGCTTCATGGGGAAGATGAGTGAGTCAGTGCAGAGCATCGGAAAGATAGCGACCAGTTGTTGGGTGATGAGTGCATAACAGGGAGGCGGGAGGACAGGGCTGGAAGTTGGTGACGGTTAGCAGAAGGGCATGGCGTGTTCCATGCCCACTCAGATTGTCAGGGATGGGCATATCTGGTTGAAGTTCAAGATGGAGACAGTTCAAGGGAAGCATCACAGTTATGCATAAGCTGAATGGCATGAAGCCCTCCCTGACCGCATCCACTGTGCAAGACAAACAAGAAAACATCAATAATGCCAGCAGACCTGGCCACAATCCCTTGACCAAAAGTAACCCAGACCCTCATTTAAATGCATTTGCACGTTAAAAGATATGCCCAGAGGAGACCTAACAATTTTTTTATTTGTTCTTTTTAGATATACAGGACAGAAAAGTGTATTTTGACATAATGTACATACATGGTGTATAACTTCCCATTCTTGTGATTGTATATGATGTGGAGTTACACTGGCCATGTATTCACATATGGACCTAGGAAAGTTGTGTCCGATTCATTCTACTGTCTTTCCCATTTCCATCCCCTTCCCTTCCCTTCATTCTCTTTTGTCTAATCCAATGAACTGCTATTCTCCCCCCAACTCATTGTGTGTTAGTATCCTCATATCAGAGAGAACATTCAGCAGCCTTTGGTATTTTGGGTTTGGCTTATTTCACTTAGCATGGTAATCTCCAGTTCCATCCATTTACCAAGAAATGCCATAATTTCATTCTTCTTTATGGCTGAGTGATATTCCATTGTGTGCACATGCCCCATTTTCTTTATCCATTCATTTTACCATGTGTAAACATTTTGGCAATGTTTGGCATAGGTGCAACAGGAAATTGCAACATAGCTTACAAACATGTTAATGCCTAGCCCCCAAATGCACATATGCTGTTCACTCCTTGTCTTTCTTGCCACTCTGCCTATGGGGTGGCCACCTCTCCCTGCCACTCCACCTGTGGGATAGATGCCTTTCTACGCCCCACTGTCTTGGAGTGGTCACTTTGCCATTTGGCTACTCCGCCTGTTAGGTACCTGCCTCTGCTGCTACTCTGCCTGTGGGGTAGCCTCCTTGCTAGACTAATCAATTCAATCAATGATTTTTTCTAGTCCTCTCTCTGTTGGCCATGTTTGATTTCTATCCTGCGCAAGCTGAAGGGCCTGCAGAGCTGGTGACAACAGAAGTGCCTGTCTGGGGTTCTTTGTAGACTTTACCTTAGTGTGATCCTGGTTCTGGCAAAGTCAGAGCTGGAAGAAACTGGAAAAAGCATCTGGTTCTCTTATTTGATAGATTAAAAAAAGCAAGGCCCAGATAGTGACAGTGTAGGCATCATGTAGTTTCACCACGTAAGGGAGAGTGGAGAAGAGCTTGGAGTGAGTTGTGGAGACAGACAAACCAGAACGTGGGGTGTAGACGCAGTTCCTAGGTTCCAGCTGCTCACCTCCTGTTGATGCCTCTCAACTCAGTGGGTGTCTGGCTTGCATGCTACCCAGAGGGGTCCGGATGGCGTGGATAACTTGACGTTGAACCCTATAGTAAGAGTGAAAGGTATTCCCTTTCCAGTGCTCTTCCCAAATTCCTTCGATTATCTAAAGGGAAATTTCTCTAGCACTTGCAGATCTCCCCCATCCCCTGAGGCTCGAACCCCAAAGGTAGCAGTAGCCAGCTAGAGTAATAAACAACAGTGTTGTTGTTGATGTTGTTTTATGTATTTACATTTATGTTACCTTCAACGTGTGATACCCAGAAGTGGTTTTCCATTTATGGAAAATAAGCCAGTGTAGATAAGAAAGTGAGACCATTTTTAGAAAAAAAAAAAAAAAAGTCTAATGAAAATCATGCATGTGGCATGAAGACATGGCAAAATTAGCCAGGCGGTAGGTGACCTGCTTGTGAAACCCTGCACTGAGAAGGTGAAAGTGGCCTGAAGGGCAGAAGAGGAAATTAATACAGATCAAATGACGGGAATGTGTGTACTGAGACCTGGAGTGTGCCTTTGAGGGGCTTAACTTGAGAAAACAGGGCGTGTGCATAAGCAAATAAATACATTACAAAATCCAGACAGAGAGCAGTCCGAGAAGGGCACATCTTGCCTCTTTTTCTGCCGGAGGAAACCATTGCTTTAGGTATGAGGAGTAAAGATAGCTCCCTACGGGCTGAGCCTGAGGAACGTGACAGTGAGCAGGTGGGACTTCAAGCTTCAACCTCAAAGATTGAACAGAACAGGAAGACCTTTCCCAACAGAGCTGGGGGTTCCAGCAGACTTTTCTTAGGATTCAACATAGAAGTTTATAACTTTCTTTTTCATACTTCTTAGTAGTTCTCCCTATTTTTGAGAACTGTAAAATTGCACACTCAAGTCCATTCAAAGGACAGAAGCAAGTTTGAACCTACGGAGGCTGCAGCAGGTTAACTACATCTTGGGCAGGCTAGCCTGTTTTGGAACACCTCAGTCTCTTTATAACCATGCTTGC
This sequence comes from Glaucomys volans, assembly GCA_020662805.1. Taxonomy (NCBI): domain Eukaryota; kingdom Metazoa; phylum Chordata; class Mammalia; order Rodentia; family Sciuridae; genus Glaucomys; species Glaucomys volans. The sequence goes on from JAJEJO010002426.1 coordinate 105,563, forward strand.
AAATGCAAACAACGTACCAGGGGTGAAAATGAAATAGTTGTTCCTTTACTTGTTGAAACTTTTTTTTTGTTTTAAATAAACAGGTAAAATTTATTTGGCAAAACAAGACAAATTTGATTATTTTAAAATTTTGAGTAAGTGTCAGAAATGGGTCCTGAGATTTTTGAGTTCATAATGTTGTAAAATACATTGGGAGAGTTTTTTCTACGAACAGCAAAAATTTCAAGTGGCTGAGAAAGCTGTTCATTAACACCCTCAAAATTAAACAATCACCAATTAAAGATTATGAGCCCTTCTTAGCTACTAACTATACATGCTTTGACTTTGAAATGGAAATTTCCTACAACTCTACTCTCAAGCTTCTGCAGGACTTAAATGTGTCCTGAGACTACAAAACAAGCTGCAATTATTACCATTTGCAAAACTTAACTGAGCGAATAGAAATTTTCTTGATACCAAATGACTAAAACCAAAGCCTCAAACCAAAAATGAATAATATGTGATTTAGACAGAATTAATAGTTTCAAGAGACAAAACTGTAAGGGGCCATCTTATGTACAAAGAAAAAAGGAAGATTTAGTGCATGAATATTGGAAAATACCAGAAAAATCACTGCGTAGATGATGAAGTAAATCTTGGGAAATGGTCAGAAACCAAGGTGATTCAGAGGGCAGACAGAAGAAAACACAAGCAAAAATTCCACTGCACATGATTGCCACCGGGGTCACCCCCAGTAATCTATGTTCCTGAAATTCTGACCCAAGCTTCAAATTCCTAGGGGAAAACATCCAATTGGCTGAGGTTAAGTCACATGGTTCTGTTGGAGTAAGAAGAACGTACACAAGTTTTTGTTTCCATAGTGATGGAGTCACCATCCCTCACCAACTACACCCAACAGGGACACCCCATGGAATGGAAAATGGGACATTAATAGGAAGAATAGAAGATTGGATGCTGCATTACCCAAATGACAAGTATCTGCTACAAATGTGACCTGCTAAAAGACAACGACTATTAACCACAGTTCTCAGGTTTAAAGTTTGTGTTCATTAAACTCAGCTAATACTCGGAACTTGGTCTCTGATACCATGACTCACGCTCCGTGGTGAAAAGTCTGATTCCAGAGCTGGGTGGAGTAGGCCAGCCATGGGGTTGCCTCTATATTCATGGGACACTAGGCAAATAAGTTTTGTAAGTTCTCTATCTATATCATATTTTTGATTAAAAATTGTATTACAAAATTCATGATACCATATAAATTATAAAGATTTACTAGTAACTGTGTAGATTAAGTGACAGAGAAGAACTTCTTATGTCATTGATCTTTCCAACAGCACACATGGAAGTGCCTCCAAGTATCCAGGCCCGCCTCTTCCTGTTCTCTATTGTCAAAAGTGTTGTCCTGGCTAAACTCATCTCTCTGGCCATAAGAGAAAAGGCAGCACCATTGTCATTGCTCACAATGCCCCGGTTCTTCAGAACTGGTTTGTACTGAGATGACATAGTTCTTCCTGCCTTTGCTGTTCCCGGCACCTGTACTCATGACGTGGCCTCATCTCTTGAGCTTTCTGGGAACACAGCTTCCAATGACTCAATCAATTGTTGCTCCTGTGCTTTGTTGATGTTCATAAATCTCTCAAGTGTGCAGGTAAAAGTAAACTGTAATTCATTTTCTGGTCATATTAAATTTACCAACTGACTTTTATAGGCTAAATGTAGAATAATGAGTCTTCCAAACCTAGATTGTCTTGAATCACTGCATTCCTGCAACCTGCTCTTCCCATGTTGGCTGCCTCACTGCCTTGCACACACCACCAACAGCAGGACTCATGAGTGAGTGAGAAAAGCAGTCCCATTTATGGAAGAAAGGGTTACCTCTCCTCTATCTCAGCTCAAGACTCACTGGGAGGACAAGAGATAACAAGAGGAATGGCTCAAAGACATTGCAGTGTATAGTAGCGAATTGATCTTCCCCAAACTGAGAGGTGGTTTTTGTCCTTAGATACTCAAAGGTGATCTCCAGGTCCCTGGAATGTCCTGCCTGGTAGAAGTATCTTTGTTTGCCTGGGGACTTTGCTCACTGGAGAGTCTAGCAATGTCACTTGTGATGGGTGTTTTGGGACTTGCCATACCAGTTCTGACCTCTGGAGGAACTGGACACAATGGTCATTACCCTGATCTCTGGGAGGGGCTGGCCACTAAAGATCAGTCATGTAGGCAGCAGACCCAGGAAAAACTCTAGGGGATCACCAAAGGCTCAGGACGAGCACCCCTTGTTGGCAATACATTGTGGTCATGGGAGGTACTGCCATGGTGACTCGATGGAGAGAGGTTGATCAGAACTCTGCATTTGGATCCCTCCTGGAACCTGGCCTACACATCCCTACTTTGGGCAGATTATAGCCTTCATCACTGCCCTACAATTAACTGTAACTAACTGTAACTGTTAGTATAACAGCTTCCAGTAGGTCCTATAAGCCCTTTTATTGAATTATAAAAGCTGAGTGTGGTTTGGGAATCCTCTGACCTTGCATTAGGGTCAGGAGTGAAGGCAGTCTTCTGGTTCCTCAGGCTTTGCAATTTGGCCGATGGACTTTGCAGTCAGGGTACAGAGCAAGTCTCAAAAGCCCTCGTTGGGGATAGTCAAGGCCCATTAGCTACAGATCAGACATGGATGTGCAGGAGCTAATGCCCAGGCATACCTGGACTTCAAGTCCAAGGACTTTTAGTAGACAGTTGGCAGCTCAGAGGTCTGAAAGCATCCTGTGTCCAAATACATAAAAGTCACACCCAATTAGCATGTTAGCACCATCTTAAGTGATTCCATGAAAGATATAAGAGGAGGGGAGATTAGAACTGGAAAAGTTCTTAGGGGGAGAAATGAGATAGAACATCACACCCAGTCAACACTGATGGTCCTGGTGGAACCAGAGGAGGACTTTGAAAATGATGAGGATGGTGCTCTGAAGCACACAGCCTCCTGAGATGCTGGCCCAGGACCTCATCTGGATCTAAAGGACAGAACCAGAAAGTAAGGAAGTACTCTAAAAATGATGGGGCTTATCAGCGGAACTCAGGAGCTAGTGTGAAGGGTCTCCCCTAGACTAATCTGGCACAACCTGAGCACCACAAAGAAGCTTACACACAATTATGATTTATAAACTTTTGAAAAATAGGAATTCACGAATTCATACAGATGATGGATAGATAGGTAGGCAGATAGGAGTTTGCCATGGTGATGAACCAACTGACAAATGTAAAGAGAGCACAGGAGCTGAAAATTATCTTTTTGCAAACATCAAGGTAAAGATTGAACCAGACAAGAATCATGAATGCATGCTTTAGCTGGGAGGATATTTTGATGTGGAGCAGGTATTTGTATAATCTTAAAAATGTCTACCCACCAGCAGTACCTTACTTACAAGGAAGAAAGTAGCCAGGTACACTGGAATAATCAGATGATGTCTCAAATTGGTGATAAAAATGAACCACCCACAAGGGCCAGATGTGTCTCACCTCCAAATATGATGCTCTGAGGATCTAATGTTCATGCAGTATTCTGGCTAAGGGTGCAGAACCTCAATGTAATTTCAAAGAAATATCAGATAAACACAAAATGCAGAATGTCTTATTTAAAAAAAAAGAAGTGGAGAGGGGACTATATTCTTGAAAGATGTTAATGATACAGAAGACAAAGGATAACTGTGGAAATGCTCCAGACTGAAGGAGCCTGGAAAGACATGAAAACTAAATAAAATAATGGACTCCAGGCTGGATCTTCCAGTGGAGGGGGAAATGTCATAAAGCACATTATTGGGTTAACAGAAAAACTGGGAAAAGGATGGTTGAGTATTGAATCAATATAAATGTACTGAGCTGATAACTGTGCTATGGTTACATAACAGAACATGTCTATTCTTAGGAAATACACAAAGTATTTGAGGGTGAGAGGTCATGGTGTATGTAACCTGTTCACAACTCCTTCAGAAAAAAATTTGTGTGTGTGTGTGTGTGTAGAAAAAGGGTGAAAGATATACAATCATACAGAAAGAGAGGGTATGTAAATGCTAAAATTACCAGGGCAAAATGTTTACAGAATCCAAGTAAAGAATCTAGCATCAGGGCTGGGGATATAGCTCAGTTGGTAGAGTGCTTGTCTCGTAAGCACAAGGCCCTGGGTTCAATCCCCAGCACCGCAAAAAATAAATAAATAAATAAATAAATAAAATAAAGTCACTTCAAGTTAAAAAAAAAAAGAATCTAGCATTCTCTGTGTTATTTTTATTCTTGCAGCTTTTAATAAGTTTGACATTATTTGCAAATAAAAAGATCGAGTGTTTTGTGTTTGTTGCTCATTGATTATCTTTCTTTTCTTTTTCTGTACTGGGGATTCAACCCAGGAGTGCTCTGCCACTAAGCTAAATCCCCAGCCATTTTTATTTCTTATTTTGAGGCAAGGTCTCTCTAAGTTGCCCAGGCTGGCCTCTAATTTATGATCCTCCTGCTTCAACTTCCCAAGTCACTGGGATTACAGTGACTGCCACCACATGCAGCTCAGCTTATTGCCTTTCTGTGACACTCCCCCCCCCACCCCCGTGCTGGGAATTGAACCCAGGGCCTCATGCTTGCAAGGCAAGTACTCTACCAACTGAGCTGTGTCCCCAGCCCATCTTATTGCCTTTCTTATACATAAATATGGCCATGATGTTTCTCTGTTGTATGCAGCATGCACAAGATTTTGTTGATCTGCTTTGAAACCTAAAAAGTTTGCTGTCCAGTGATATAAAGGCATGATCCTGGAAAAGCATGCTGAATTAATTGTGGATAACTGTAAATGGAGCAAGATCAAAAGCATATGCACGCCAGGCATGGTGGTGCATGCCTGTGTTCCCAGCTATTTAAGAGTCTGAGACAGGAAGATCTCAAGTTCAAAGGTGGTGTGGACAAATAAGAGAGACCCTCTATCAAAATAAAATAAAAAGGGCTGGGGATGTAACTCAGTGATAGATTGCCCTCAGTTCAATGTACTGTACTGCTTTAATAGTAATAGTAATAGTAATAATAATAATAATAAAGAACAACACAACCAGGTCCACATGAATATCAAAACCCATGCATAGACTCACGTGTACTAAATATATTTTGGAGAGAAATGCGGGGAGCAATAGACGCTGTTGGTTTAGTGTTCTTAGAGTCATAGATTTGAAAAAAATCTGCAAGAGATTATTTGGTCAATTCTCTTGCTTTAATACAAACAACTTCAACTATCTCAAGTTAAGGTCCTTATAGGATTCACAACTCCCTAAGACAAGTCATTTCAATATCTCACCATATCCTCTTTTATATTTTATTTTTTCACTACTGGGAATTGAACCCAGGAGCTCACATGTGTTAGGCAAACACTATTCCACTGAGCTACACCCACAGCCCTTTTTATTTACGGGTTTTTTTTTTTTTTTTTTTTTTAAATTTTGAGAAAGGGTCTTGCTAAGTTGCCAGGCTGACCTGGAGCGTGGTATCTTCCTGCCTCAGCTTCCGGAGTCCCTGCAATCACAGATGTGTACACCACATCTGGCCCAACATTTTCCCTTTTTCTCTCATGTTTTGGTTTGTTTTGTTTTAAAAAAAAATAGCTGTCATTGATTTATCCTCAAATCTCTGCCAGAGATTGAATCTCCCATTTGTTGAAACTGTCTTTTGCATTTATTTGGGGAACATTGTCCATCTTGCTACTGTGTTAGTCTGGGACACCCTTGACTGTGACCCTAGGACATGCTTCACTTCATCCCATGCTGCATTCTTGGTTTGCTGGATCCCAGGTCTTATATTTTGTGATTGAGCAGAAGCTTCTGGGTTCTCATAACAGACAAATCTCTTCACTCCTGGATTGTCTGATATTTTCCTTATTCTGCAGTCACTATCAATCGAGATCAAGAATTTGGCTGCATATAAAATCCTGGCCTAGAAGTAATTTTCCTTCAGAGTTGTGGGCTGTGCTCCATTGTCTTCTGGCTTCCAGTGCTGCTGCTGATCAATCTGGTGACAATGTCATTCTCAATTCTTTGTGTCTTACTTTGTTTCCTCTTTGGAAAAATCTTTTCAGAATCTTTTCTCTGTCATTTAAGTTCTGTAACTTCATCATCCTAGATCTTGATGTAGTTAGTTCTCACTGTGCTGAGCACGAGGAGGTCCCATTTGTTCTGCAGATTCATGTCCTTCAGTTGTGGAAATTTTTCTTCTTTCGTGTCTTTAATTTTCTTTGATATCTTATTTTCCTTCTGGAACTTCTATTTTCAGGTCAAGTGTTCTTAACTTGTTTTGAACCATGAACTCCTTCTCACAATAATAGTTTTAATGCACAAAATAAAGTACTTGATACTGTAAAGGAATATGCATCAACTGAAACATAATTGACAAACATTTAGAAACAAATCAATTGCATAAGTATCTGTGTGCTTAAATAATAACACCTAGCAGCAAGTTTAATAACTATCATTTATTAGCTATTTAATAGCCATCATTTAAAAAGTAGTAACTATTGAATAACTATCATTTTTAAACTAGTGCAAGCTAATTTCAAGATGTCTATAATAACTAATTTCGAGATATCTACAATATGATTTAAAATATATGTGATTTCTATAGGTGGCAAAGTTGCAGATACTATTATGCTTTGTTACTTATATTTTTAACAGAAAGAAATGCTGTATATCTATTAGGAAAAATAAAGATGTATTTTTTCCCATCCAAGTTCATGGACAAATGTGCTCCATGAACCTTTGGGGGTCAGTGGGTCCCAGATTAGGAATGCCTGAGAGCTGGGGATGTAGTTCAGTGGTAGAGGGCTTGCCTAGCATTCCTGAGGCCCTGGGTTTGAACCCCAGCACTGAAAAAATAAATAAATAAAATAAAATAAAGCCTGACTTAGATGTTGAATCTCTTAAGTGATTTCTCTAATTTTATCTTTTCTCCCAATTTTCCATCTCTTTGTTCTTTTGCTCCAGGGAATCACCTTTATTTTATTCTCTCATAAAAAATAAAATAAATGATGTCTATTTTATTCTTCTTGTTTAAATTTTAAAATTTCTAATAGCTCCTTTTTGTTCTCAAAATGTTCTTTATTTTTAATATCTGTGTCCTCACTTTGTAATGCTCTTTTCTGTCTTCTGAAGACAAAAATAAATGCTGTTTTGTTTGTTTTAATTTATAGTTTTTAAAAATTGTTCAAATTTGTTTTAATTAGTTACACATGACAGTAGAATGCACTTTGATACATCATATAGAGAGGGAGAATAATTTCTCATTCTTCTGGTTGTCATGATGTAGAATCCCACCGTGAATAGTTATGTATGTGCATAGGGTAATAATGAATAATGAATAATGTCTGATTCATTCTACTATCCTTTCTACTCCTGTACCTCCTCCCCTCCTTTCACTCCCCTCTACCTAACCTAAAGTAACTTTACTCTTGCCTAGCCACCACCCTCCTTATTGTGAATTAGCAACTGCATATCAGAAAAAAACATTCAGCCTTTGTGTTTTTGGGATTGGTTTATTTCACTTAGCATGATTTTCTCCAGCTCCATCCATTTACTGGTAAATGCCATAATTTCATTCTTCTTTAAGACTAATATTTCATCATATATATATGTAAATATATATATATCCATCATATATATTCCATCACGCACACACACACACATACACACACACACACACACACACACATAATATTTTCTTTATTCATTCATCTGTTGAAGGACACCTCAGTTGGTTCCATAGTTTAGCTATCGTGAGTTGAGCTGCAATAAACATTGATGTGGCTGCATCACTGTAGCATGCTGATTTGAGGTCCTTTGGGTATAAACTGAGGAGTGAGATAGCTGGGTCAAATGATGGTTCCATTCCAAATTTTCTGAGGAATCTCCATACCACTTTCCATAATGGTTGCACCAGTTTGCATGTATGAGTGCATCTTTTTCCCAACATCCTCACCAACATTTATTGTTGTTTGTATTCTTGATAATTGCCATTCTGACTCGGGTGAGATGAAATCTTAGTTTTGATTTGCACTTCTCTAATCACTTAAGATGTTGAACATATTTTCATATATTTGTTGATAGATTGTGTTTCTTCTGTGAAGTGTTTCTTCAGTTCCTTAGCCCATTTATTGATTGGATTATTTATTTATTTATATTTTGGTGTTAAGTTTTTTGAGTTCTTTATATATCCTTGGAGATTAATGCTCTACTTGAGGTGCAAGTGGTGAAGATTTCCTCCCACTCTGTAGGATCTCTCTTCACATTATTGATTGTTTTCTTTGCTGAGAATAAGTTTTTAGTTTGAATTCATCCCATTTATTGATTCTTAATTTTACTTCTTGTGCTATAGGAGTCTTGTTAAGGAAGTCAGATCCCAGGCTGACATGAAGATTTGGGCCTACTTTTTCTTCTATTAAGCACAGGTTCTCTATTCTATTGCCTAAGTCTTTGATCCACTTCGAGTTGATTTTTGTGCTGGGTGAGAGATAGGGGTTTAATTTCATCTTGTTACATGTGGATTTCCAATTTTTCAAGCACCATTTGTTGAATAGGCTATCTTTTCTCCAGTGAATATTTTTGGTGCCTTTGTCTAGCATGAGATAACTGTATTTGTGTGGGTTTGTCTTTGTGTCTTCTATTCTGCACCATTGGACCATGTGTTTGTTTTGGTACCAGTACCATGCCATTTTTGTTACTATTGCTCCATAGTTTAAGGTTTGGTATTGTGATACTTCCTGCTTCAATTTTCTTGCTAAGGATTGCTTTGGCTATTCTGGGTCTCTTATTTTTCCAAATGAATTTCATGATTGCTTTTTCTAGTTCTATGAAGAATGCCATTGGGATTTTAATAGGAATTGCATTAAATCTGTATAATGCTTTTGGTAGTATGGTCATTTTGACAATATCAATTCTGTATCCATTCCTCTATTGAAGGGCATCTAGGTTGGTTCCACAATCTAGCTATAGTGAATTGGGCTGCTATAAACATTGATGTGGCTGCATCACTGTAGTATGCTGATTTTAAGTCCTTTGGGTATTGGCTAAGGAGTGGGATAGCTGGGTCAAATGGTGGTTCCATTTTGAGTTTTCGAAGGAATCTCCATACTGCTTTCCAGAGTGGCTGCACCAATTTGCAACCCCACCAGCAATGTATGAGTGTACCTTTTTCCCCACATCCTCGCCAACACCTATTGTTGCTTGTATTCTTGATAATAGACATTGTAATTGGGGTGAGTGATCTCTTAAAGTAGTTTTGATTTGCATTTCTCTTATTACTAGGGATGTTGAACATTTTTTCACATATCTGTTGATTGCTTGTTGATCCTCTTCTGTGAAGTGCCTGCTCATTTCCTTAGCCCATTTATTGATTGGGTTATTTGTATTCTTGGGGTAAAGTTTTTTGAGTTCTTTATATATTCTGGAGATTAGTGTTCTATCCGACATGTGTGGCAAGAATGGGTAAAGAAACTGTGGTATATATACACAATGGAATATTATTCAGCCATAAAGAATAATAAAATTATGACATTTGCAGGTAAATGGATGGAATTGGAGAAGATCATTTTAAGTGAAATAAGCCAATCCCAAAAAACCAAAGGCCAAATGATCTCTCTTATAAGTAGTTGATAACACATAACAGGGGTGGGGGGAGGCACGGGAAGAATGGAGAAGGGATGGATTGTATAGAGGAAAATGAGGGGTGGGGAGGGGGCAGGGAAGGAAAGATAATAGAATGAGACAAACATCATTACCCTAAGAATATGTATGAATATACAAATTGTGTGATTCTACTTTGTGTACAATGAACTAAAATTGAAAAAGAAATATTTTAAAATGTAAAAACCATTCCTGCTTTGTAGGCAATACAAAATAGGTCATAGGTATATTTGGCCCATAATTGGTATTTTGTCAACCCCTGCCTTATGTCACACTGCTAATATGACTTTTTAATTTTATCTATAATAATAATAATAATAATAATAATAGTTATGTAACACTTACTATGTACTGCATACTGTTTAAACTGGTTTTCCTATAAATTGATTTAATACTCCAAAAAAATTATATTAATTCTGCCTATCCAAGAGCATGGGAGGTCTTTCCATCTTCTAAGGTCTTCTTCTATTTCTTTCTTTAGTGTTCTGTAGTTTTCATTGCAGAGGTCTTTCAGCTCTTGTTAGATTGATTCCCAAGTTTTTTTTTTTTTGAGGCTATTGTGAATGGGGTAGTTTTCCTTTTAGTAGATTCATCACTGATGTGTAGGAACACATTTGATTTATGGGTGTTGATGTTTATAACCTGCTACTTTGCTGAATTCATTTATTAGTTCTAGAAGTTTGTTGGTGGAATTTTTGGATCTTCTAAATATAGAACCATGTCATCAGCAAATAGTTTAAGTTCTTCTTCTCCTATTTGTATTCCTTTGATTTCTTTCTCCTAATTGCTCTGGTTAGGGTTTCAAGGATGATGTTGAATAAACGAGGTGAAAGAGGATATTCTTATCTTGTTCCAGTATTTAGAGGAATGCTTTCAATTTTTCTGCATTCAGAATTATGTTGGCCTTGGGTGTAGCATAAATAGTTTTTATGATATTGAGGTATGTTCCTACTATCCCTAGTTTTTCCTAGTGTTTTGAACATGAGGGGGTGCTATATTTTGTCAAATGCTGTTTCTGCATCTATTGAGATGATCATGTGATTCTTGTTTTTAAGTCTATTGATGCGATGAATTATGTTTATTGATTTCCTTATGTTGAACCAACCTTGCATCCTTGGATGAACCCCGCTTGATTGTGGTGCACTCTTTTAATATGTTTTTGTATGTGATTTGCCAGAATTTTATTAAGAATTTTTGTGTCTATGTTCATCAAGGATATTGGTTGTTTATAGTTTTATTCTATGCCTTACATTATTGTTTCTTTCACCATAATTACTTTTCTATATTTAGCTATTAGTGATCATGAGTTCAAAATAATCAACCATAGGACTTACATTGATTTGATCTATTATCCCTTCAGTACCTTTCCTAAAATGGTAGAGATTTTAAAAAATTATTTTATAATTTACATAAGATAAACTGCATAAATCTTAAGTATACAGCTCTATGAACTATAAAAATCAAGATAAAGAGCATTTGTATTAGTCCACAGATGCCCTCCAATCCTTCCCAGTTAATATGCCCCTCCTAAATATAACCTTACATTGGCACCATTACTAAGTTCCGTCCATTCTTCAACTTCATATAAATGGAATAATAAAGGATTTGTGTGTTCTTTTGGGCTTGGCTTTTTGCATTCAACATGTCTGCAAGACACGTCCATGTTAACACACGTATTGGCTGCTCTTTTTGTTCTTGTATCTGTACATTTTTCCTATGAACATATTTTATTATCCATTCACCTGTTGTACATTGTCCTGTTTCCAGTTTTCGACCAGTCTGAATAAAGCCTCTCTTGTCCTTCTCATACCTCTATATGAATAATTATTTTTGTTTTAATTTTATATTTGTAAAGATTAAAAAAACAATTTTTCAAATGGCATTTCTGAAAAGTTGTATTGATTTTGGTGCTCAATTATTCGTTGCCTCCCATGCTGCTCCCTGGGTTCACATTATTCCTTGCTCAGATGCATCCTCAAGAGTGCACACTGGTGGGCGATGATGAATTTCTGATGTCTTAATTTTGCCTTCATTTTTCAATATTAGTTTGAATGATAATTTATATTACCCTTGCCAGGGTGAAGCTATTGCTCCACAGTCTTCTGGCTTTTGCCATAGCTGCTGAGAAGCCTGGGACTTTTTCATTTTTATTACTTTTTAGGTAATCTGACTGCTAATTCCTAAAATTTTCCTTCTGAACTTTATATCCTCATGTTTCATTAGATTACTTCTAGGTGTGGTTTCATTTCTGTTTAACCTTTTTTTTAAAGAGAGAATACTTTTGATTCAAAGTCTTATTTTCTCCAGGTGCAGTGGCGCAGGTCTGTAATCCCAGCACTTGGGAGGCTGAGGCAGGAGGATCGCGAGTTCAAAGCCAGCCTCAGCAACTTAGCGAGGTCCTAAGCAACTCAGTGAGACCCTGTCTCTACATAAAATACAAAATAGGGCTGGGGATGTGGCTCAGTGGTGGAGTGCCCCTGGGTTCAATTCCCAGTACCAAAAAAATTAAAAATAAAGTCCTATTTTCAATGACAGAACATTCTTAGTTGTTATCTCCTCAAATATTGCTTCTTTGGTATTTCTTCTTTACTATTTCCTTCATCATTCCCTGTTATTGCTTGCCAAAATTTCTATTAGATATGCAATTTCCTCATTTATTATTTTGCAGATCCTAAACATGCTTATTTTAAATGTTTTATTACTGCATTCATTCAGAATGAATGAATTTATCTCTCTCTTTTTAACCCTGGGGTGCTTTACCTCTGAGCTCCATCCCAGCCTTTTTTGTTGGAGGGGTTCAGGGGATTGAACTCAGAGGCACTCCACCACTGAGGCACATACCCAGCCCTTTTTTGTATTTTATTTAGAGACAGGGTCTCACTGAGTTCCTTAGTGCCTCCCTGTTGCTGAGGCTGGCTTTGAACTCTCCATCCTCCTGCCTCAGCCTTCTGAGCTTCTGGGATCACAGGTGTGTGCCACTGCACCTACACACCCCCAGCCCTTTTTATTTTTTTTATTTTGAGACAGAGTATCTCTAAGTTTTTGAGGGCCTTGCCAAGTTACTGAGACTGGCCTTGAACTTGTAATCCTCCTATTTCAGCCTCCCCAGTTGCTGGAATGACAGGTGTGTGCCAATGTACCTGGCACAAATTTACCTTTTGCAATTTTGTAGGATGGCTTTCTTCATTTTTTCATATATTCTGGAATTTTGGAATTCCAGAATATTCCTCTTTCTCCCTCTTCCTCTCATTACTCCTCCCTCCTTGTCTAATTCCACAATTTCCTTCACCACTGGCCCAATCCATATTCAGTTCTTTACTGACAACATGGAAATTCTATCCCACAATGATACAGAGAGTATTTAAAAATCAGTCACTAAGACCTTTGTAGTTTGGCTTTATTTCAGCAAAAGTACTTGTGCTATTTTTAGTACCCTGTTTTATATTTTCATTTGTTTTTATATTTTATGTATCATGGTTATATTACAGACAAGGGGGATCCTTACATTTTGTACCTACCAAGCAATCTTTGCCAGGAAAGTCCTCCCCTCTTTAACCCACAGAAAGCTGGTTTCTAACCCTACCACATCCAAAAACTACATTTTGAAAAGGACATCAGTGGTCGCCATGTTGCTAAACTAAGTAAACCTCTTAGTCCTAACCATGCTCGGCCTTCAGTCATGCTTGCTGCTGCCTCTACCTCCCTTCTCTAAATGCTCTCTTCTCCTGGCTCCCAGGACAACACACACTTTAAAAAAAATGTGGTAAAATATGCAAAGTCTAAAATGTACCATGTTGGCCATTTTAAGGGTGTAGTTCGGTGACATTAGGTACATTCACATTGTTGGGCAGCCATTGCCACCATCCATCTCCAGAACTCTCCATCTTGCAAAACTGAAACCCTGGACCCAATAAGCAGCAACTCCTCGATTTCTCCTCCCCAGCTCCTGGCAACCACCCCTCTTTCTTCTGTAGGAATCTGACTCCTATGTGTACCTCACAGAAGTGGAATCACAGCATTTGTCTTTTTGTGATTGACTTGTTTACTTAGCGTAATGTCCTCAAAGTTCATCCGTGTGACAACACTCTCTTTTCCTCCTAAACTCCTAGTTACTTCTCTCCAGGCTCCTTTTTGTTCATCCATGTCTGAAATACTGGTTTTCCTTCAGGTTCTGACCTGGATCCTGTCCTCCGTTCATTACCCTCCATCTCTGGTGGTCTTCACTTACATGACATCAATGATCATCTGCACACTGGGGGCGTGGACCTGTTTCTAGAAGTGTGTCCTGCTCCCCAAGCTCCAGATTTCAAGTTTCTGATTATCTATGGCACACTCTTTCTTGAGTGATTTCTCAGCACTTCAAAATCATTACTTCCAAAGTTGACTTCTCATCTCTTTCTTCCCCCACAACTAAACTGCTTATTCTGTTTCCAGTATTAGTAACTGATGCCCCATCTTTTGCAGACTCAGTCCATTCCCCTCTTGCCCACCTCCTCCATGCCTCAGTCAATTCCTAATTCCTAAACATCCTATCTGACCCATTTTCTCCACACCTGCATCTGATCTGGAGCAGACCGCATTTTCTAGCTTGAAACAGCCTTCAGATTCACTTCCCCAACTCTATTTTGTTTGTTTGTTTGTTTTTAATACTGGGATTGAACCCAGGAGAACTCTACCACTGTGCTACATCTCCAGTCCTTTTTATTTTATTATGAAACAAGGTCTCACTAATTTTCTGAAGCTGACCTCAAACTTGCAATCCTTCTCCTCAGTCTTCCAGGTTTCTAGGATTTCAGACACACACTACTAACCCAGCAGACTCCAGATCTCATGCTTCCCTGACAGAGTCTTGAAATGGTTCTGCTCAAATTGCAAATCTGGTCATTACAACTCTTTTCTACTTAAAACGTTTGGTGCCTTTCCATTGCCTTTGGCATGATGTCCAAATTTCTTGGCATGGCTCCTTTGACCAACCATGAACCATCTCCAGATCACACACTAACAACAGGACATCCACTGCGATGATTGCCAACATTTCTTTCCTGGGTCAGAAGAACATAGAGGACAAATCCTAGAATATTACAGCTCCATCCTAAGGAGGCAGATAAGCAGGCAGCTAAGTAGCATACCTGGCTGCTCAGGATGGCACAGGACCCTGGTGAGCAGGGACAGGGTGCTGTGCAGCTGACCACGTGACATGGGTCGCTGGACATGAAGTCTAAAAAGGAGAGTCAGCCTCTCACTCATGATGAGAAAAAATGCCTTCCTTTGGCTCTGATTCTGATTGTCCTGGAGTTTTTCTGTTTGGTAGCACAATTAACTCACTAGGACATCTTTAAGTAGAATCCACAGTTCCAGTTTATAAATGAGGGCAAGTTAAAAATCTTACTAACATTGATTCCCAGAAAAAAAAAATAGTTAGCCACTTTAATTATTAGAGAATGAAGAATTATCTTCTACTTCATTGTGTGGGTTTGGATTGTGAACTACTTGGTAAAAACACCAATAGAGTGTTTGCAGAAGCTAGCTAGGGTGATTCAGTAAAGGGAAGCAGCATCCCCAAGGCCCTGAAGAGCTGACTGAAGGGAAGGACCCAACCCAGGAAAATCATTTCTATGCAGACTTTTAAAAATCAGTATAAGAAAAATAGTATTTTTTTTTAAAGCTTGGTTTTAGGTTACTTATTCCCTCCAGAAGCTGAAGAAAGAACTTGACCCTGAAGAGTCCCAAATGCTGAGCTGTGTCAAATTTTCTATCATTTTCAATATTCCATGGAATCTTTGAAAATACTCTATAAATTCTTAGGGCTCATAAAATTCTAGTTAAGAACTCCTCCATTCTTCTCTCACCCTCCCCACCCACCCCCAACCCAATTATATATCATCATCCACTTACCACGGAAAACATTCGGCCTTTGGTTTTTTGGGATTGGCTTATTTCACTTAGCATGATATTCTCCAATTCCATCCATTTATCTGCAAATGGCATAATATTGTTCTTCTTTGTGGCTGAGTAGTATTCCATTGTGTGTATATACCACAGCTTCTTTATCCATTCATCTGTTGTGTACAATGAATCAAAATGAAGTCTGTAAAAAATTTAAAAAAAAAAGACCTCCTGATGGGGAGTGAAGTGAGAACAGAAGACATAGAATTTATTTGGGCAGGATCATAAGTAATTTTTAAGAGTAAAATTAAGACAACAAGAAAGACACAAGTATAAATTGCTAAGAACAGGAACAAGACCTGACAGGGGAATAGCAACAACCCCAGAGTCATGGAGACACTGGAGGACTCGCTCCCAAACTGGAAATTGTTTATATCTAAATTGCAAAGCTTTTGCCCCTCCCCCTTCTTTGGTTAAACAAAGACCCCATGCCTTGGAAATAGCTACCAGCTCAAGAAGGCAGGATAACCTGGGGCTGCAGAGAGAAACACTGAGAAATTGCATTTAGCTTTGCTTGTAGGACAATTCAAGCACTACCTGACTTGTGGCTTTAATGAATAAAAGAGAGGTATTTAAAATAAATAGATGATCACATTTGATAATAGATTCTAATTAATTAAGACCTCAATTAAGTAATAGAGTAATTACCACTGCCTGGAGGACTTGTGCTGAACTGGCAGAGGAAAAAAAAATGACACAAAATTAAAGTGTAATGTAGGAAGAAAAGAGTTGAATAATGTAACCTTCAGGGTTGAGATGTTTTGACATGATATTTCTTAAAAAATCATTTTTCATGAATATTGATAAAACATTCAAACCTCCTTCATGAAAAAATTTCTGAGATAAGCTTTCATGAGTGCAGTGTTCTGTAGCCAATGAGGTCAACAAACTTTCAGAGTTTAAGAAAAACCCTTTTCTTACTCTAACATCCATTTCTCATTAGTGAGAGCAAAGCACTTATAGGAGCTGTGGTCTGTAGACATCTGTAAATAGTTACCTAATCAGTCTTTAGGCAAGGTCCCCACAGAACAACGCTGACATCCCTGCACCGCCACTCAGTCCCACCCAGTCCATTGCAGTTCTGGAACCTGGAGATACCCACTGTTGATACTGACTTGGGGTCTTCGGAAGGTGTGCTAGGGCCATTGCTCTTTCTTTCTTTCCTTTTCAAAATATTTTTTTAGCTGTAGATGGATGCAATACCTTTAATTAATTAATTTGTTTTTATGTGGTGCTGAGGATCGAACCCAGTGCCTCACACATGCCAGGCAAGTGCGTTACCACTGAGCCACAACCCCAGCCCTGGCCATTGCTCTTTCATGGGTATCACTCTGATCTGTCCAGGGACTCTGGTGTTTGTCTTTCTTTGTGACTTTAGACTCAGCCACGACATTGGCCTTTGCACTTGGCTCCTTGGATACCGGCACCTCTCCTTGGGTTATTTGGTGTCCTCAGTAGGGCTTGGCTTTGAGTCTCTTCTTGCCCACCAGCCTCCCTTTGCCATTTCAGCACCCACCAGCTGGACTTCAGCCACCAGCACCTGCCCTTTGCCTGAGGACTTCTCCGGCTGTCAGAGCCTGCTGCTTATAGCTGGCAAGAGTGCTAAGTGATTGAACCCTGGGATCACTGATGGGCATCATTGGTACTTTCTCCATTGTCCTTGCCATTCAGAGGGGACCACTCTGAAGTGCGTGCTGTAGACTCTGTTTCAGCATGAAGATCCAGTTGTCTATGCGTGGATAACTTGTTTAATAATGTACATCCTGCTGGGTGTTTTCTCCTTCCTGTCTTACTTCTCACCTCCCAACCTGTGCTTCCTTGCATCACTTCCCAAATAAACTATTCATTGTATTCAAACTCTTCCTTTGAAATTTGTTTCTGGGAACCAAAACTAAGATGGGAATCTCAAGTTCACCATGATAGAAACAGCTCTTCACTCTCCTTTGCTCCTTTATTCCCACTCCATACAGGCTTATGCCTAAGGTATTTCTTCCTGTCTTCCCTGTCTTAGCTAAGGCTCCAAGTTGGGCAGGCTATGAATCTAGAAGTGATCTTTAGTTTGGGAGTCATCTTTAGTTCTCTTTCTTTCTCACACCTCATATCCATCCTAACTGCAAGGCATGTTAGCCCTGCCCCTGAGGCCGATCCTAAACCTGATGGCTACCCTGAACAGCTCCACTGTCATATTCCAAATCAAAATTGCTATCACCTTCTACCCTGCTGCTCCTTACAGCAAATGCTGTCCAAAGGCTAATCTCCAAAGCAGTTCCTCTTCCCATGCAGCGCTCTCCTGGCCACTTCTCTACAGCATTAATTGGTATGTACTGAGAAATGCAAGCTCAGTTCAGCACCAGCTTGAGCAAAGTACTTGAAAAAAGGGCACATCAACTGTTGGAAGAGATCAGCTCATGCAATTCCAATCTGAAGATAAATGGTGAATTTTTAACATCAACCATTGATTCATATACTAATCAGCCAATGAAAAGTATTTGTTGGATAACTACATGTCCAAAACAGGTAGATAATAGTATTGTTCTTCTCCATTACTACTGAAAATTGAAGAAACTTTGAATAAATGTTAATGACTGACAGATTGCCTGATTATTTTTTGCGTGCATTTGTTAAGCATTTGTGTCTCCCATTTTAGAAGTTCATTTCCATAGTCTGGCACAGAATATACTGAGAATGCCCAGGGAATCCACTCTTGATTTTAACCTATGGCCCTTATGTGTCATGCAACCCCATAGCCCTGACCTCATGGGACCTTTGGGTAATGAAAGGACTGGGCTAAATGAATCTAACACTGAAAATGAAAACATGCTATTGCATGAAGAAGTCCTCACTGAGCTCCTTGGAGCATTTCCATGGGCATTCGGTGGGTTTTGCCTGCAGAACACACTGTTGTCGGCTAAGCCTGGAATCTGCTTTAACCAGAAGAGAGCAGAAGCTGCCATCCCAGCTGCCTAGTGGCTCCAGCAGAAGGGCAGCCTCCTCAGCACCCTGGAGAGACCCACGTGACACTCAGCTCAGAAGTGCTTCCAAATCACTGCTGGCAGAAATGGCCACCTGGACCACAGAGCCGGGAACACATTATCTCCCACATGTGCTAAAGCAAATAAATTACTAATAATGGGGCTGGCTTTTTTATCTTAAAGTACTTTCTCCAGCACTCTGAGCCCTACCACAATGTAAAAATATTGCAGAGCACTAAGAACTGCATTTTTGCAAATCACATTTCCTTTCCACAAATTAAAACTACTCAGCATTTGTTTCAACAGAACTTTAATCCAGTTTGCTAAGGTATTTATGCAATGTTCTGCTTAAAGTGAGGGCAAGAGGTGCCCTGAGGTCTTTCTTCTTGAACTTGTCGGTGACCTAGCCCAGGACTTAAACCTGGAAAAGACAGGGATTTAGTAAGCACACTTTGAAGGAGAGGACGAGGAAGTCATTTTACAATCTTTTTATGACAGGGTGCTGTCTGCTGAGGGCCAAGTCCAATTGATCGACACATTCACCCAACCAACAAAATAAAATGCAGCTGATATTTTTAATTGATATATTAAAATAGATATTATCTTGAGTAGACATGGTTTTATACATGGAAGAACCAGTGCAAGGATATAGGATGGGGGCTCAGTAAACAACACCCTAAAGTATGGTGTTTGTGCATGCTGAGTACTTTGAACTGATGGACATCAGAAGGGCTTTGGAAGCAAAGTTTCTGTTCTTCTGCCTTCTTTCTCTTGTCCCCTTCTCCCCGAATACAAGACATGGAAACTAGAACCCCTTTTCCCCCTAAGTTTCTGACTATATTTGTCTACTTGGTGGATTTTACTTCACCTTGGATGGTGATAGGAGAGACTGTCATCTGCACCAAGGAACTGTCATGCAGAAGAGGTACTGGTTCTAATGTGAATTCTCTGGAAGGCAGAGTATTTGTTCTTAGATAGGTAAAATACTCTGTGAATGAGGTCATTGTGATGGTGTTGTCACAGATGTGGTATTGAAAAAATTGTGTCAATCAGGAGAGCAAGAGACAAAATGGAACATAATGGAAAACAAATACTGACAGAAAGGCAGTTACCATGATAGTCTGAATTCAGCATCACCCTGAATGCATTCTTCAGTCAAATGCCTGGACCACTGCAGAGCACCTTCTCTGTTGAAAAATGAATGGATTAGGCAAATAGTTCTGATGCAATTGAACAATTGGTTCCCAAACTCATTTGTTTTTAGTCTTCCATGTTGATTGGTTCATGGGGGACCATGTACAGTTCAGGATGACATGAAGATTTTCAGGTTTATGTCATCCTGAATTATATGGTAATACCAGGGATCACCATCACACCCTTCTGCTCAGCTATTTATGAGGTCAACCCTAAAAATTGGATTTCATGCCTCTGAGAAAATTGGGGATCAAGGCCTTCTGCTGAGGACTCTGACTGCGACCATGGTGAATTCACCAAGGTAATGTCCCTGTGAAGTTCTTTTGCATGTCAGCAAGCCAAGTTGTCTTACAACATCCCTGGGGCTTTGCTGAACCCCAGGTTAACATCATGTCTGCCTTCCTAGAAATGTGAAAACTAAAGCAGTGAACTGTTAGAGACTTGTCTAAGTGATGGAGCAAGCATTTGGACCCAGGATAGGTAGCTCTATAAGAGGCTTCTCTTTGTTGTTCCTCCATGGGAAACTTACCTCCTCCTCTGGACTGGCCTTACTCATTTTTCCACCCTGACACTCAGCACAATGTCCAACAGAGAATGGACCCTCATGAATAAATGAATGCTGAATGACATATCTAAATTCTGGCCTCATAGTTTCCTTTCATTTGACCCTATAGTTGCCACCCTGAGTCGTGGTTGTCTATCCATGTAATGGAGATGCTAATGCCTACCCACATTATCATGGTGGTGTTCCATAATCTAATACCTTTGGGCTTGTGAGCATGGTTTTACAAGTGGTAAAAATATTATCTAACTATAAATATTTCAAGTGAGTTCAACTCTAGTATTCCACGCATGATCTATTTGTATCCTCACTGCCCTATGACAGAAGTTTTATTTGTTCCAGACACTGAAAAGTTCTTTCTGTGTTTCAACTCTTGGCAATTTCAGGAGATGGTTGCTATATTTTTTCGAAGGGGAAACTGAGACTCAAAGAGGTTCAAGAACCTGCCCAAGACACAGTTAGGCAGGGAAGGGATGGGATTTGAACCTAGGTAATTAGTTATTACATTGTTAATTGCACCCTACTTTAATATGGCTAAATAGTCTTTGCCATGCCCTTTCTGAAAAAATATTTTTTTTCATAAAACTATAAGATATCAGAGTTAGAAGTGGTCATCTAGTTCAATCTTCCTCATTGAAAAAGCAATGACACTGAGGTGCAAGAAAGAAGACTAGACCTTGAAATATAAGAACTTGGCCATGGTTCTGATCCTTGGAAAGTAGTCTTTTTATTATGGCATGACCCGAAAGGTGAAGCAAACTCCCTCCCTCCCAGACGTGACCAGGGATACCCAGGTCACCCAAGGAAGCATCCTAATTTCAGTGCTGAAGACAGGTTTAATTCTTCAAATCCCCAGGCTCTGTGTTTCTAATACTTTGATGCCAAACATGTTTCTTAAATAAATATGGAGGTGGAAGTGTGGGAAGCTGTCCCTGCCCAAATCATTTCACCCAAGCATGGAGTGGTCTGTCACACCAGCCGGAGTCCCCTGCCTGCACGCTAATGAGATATGAGGCAAGAAAAGATGGAGCAGAGGTTGGGGAAAGTGGATCCCCCAAAAAAGGACTGGTAGGGAAAGGCTTTGGCTTCATCGAGGTTGGAGAATCTGGGGATGTGAGAAACTTGGAGAAGTTTGGAATCAATGAACTGCAAAGTAGAGAAGAAGCTGGAAAGGGAGGAAAAGAGGTAAAGAAAGCCAATGACTCCCTCATTTCATGAATGTCCACCCACAGTGCAGCTTCCCCGAGGACAGTTTGAGATTTTAGAGAGATAACCCCTCTGTCCTACACCAGCCAATGCCCTTCCTCATCTGGAAGCCCTGGTCAGCCCTCAGCTGCCTCCCCAGGTAGCCAAGAGCGGGATCCCCTGGAGCTTATTTTTCTTAAGGCAAGACACTAAAGGTAAAAAGGAGCATCCCTTCCTAGTGGGGACTTTATTGCACAGGATCCCTTTTATGTGGGAGATCTTTACTGCACAGAGCTGAAGATTAGTTTTTTCTACTGTGATGACGGAGAAGTTGGGGCAAGGAGAGGACTTCTCATATTTCCACCTGGTGTGTATGTCACCTAGGGTCACCTCTTATGTATTGCAGTAGTAAATATTTTCCCTTCTGAACACAATATGACACTTCTTAAGTTTGATATAAATTGAAATTTATGCAATTATTATATAAACCTAGACCTCTTATGGGAAATCAAATAAGAGAATTTAAAAAGCAGAGTCCATTATGCCCATCCCACTCAGTTCTTGGTTTAACCACTTAGCATTTTAACATGTATGTATTACCATATCAATCTCTTAACATGTGTTTACTTTTAACTAAATCTATCCGTCCATCATCCATATTTCACACATAATTTTAGAATTTTGATTCCTTCCTTTCATTCTTCTTTCCTTCTTTCCTTCCTTCCTTCCTTCCTTCCTTCCTTCCTTCCTTCCTTCCTTTCTTTCTTTTTCCAGGACTAGGGATTGAACCCAGGGCCTTACATATGTTAGGCAAATGCTTCATCACTGAGCTGCCCCCCGCCCCAGCCCTCTATCTCTTTTTTATAAATAAACCAGATAAATCGTGAACATTACTTTGAAACCTGCTTTCTTTCTTCTTAACTCATGCCTGGAAATCTTTGCACATCAATACACTCACCATACCACATTCTCTATAAGCATTGGATGATGATATGTAGTATGGGCATAATTGCTTAACCAGTTTTCTCCTGTTGGACATACACGTTGTCCCAGCTTTTTCTGTTTCTGCAAACAGTGCCAGAACACACATCTCTCCATATGTATTTTTGTGCGTGTGTACAAACATGTAAAAAGTATTTCTAGAAATGAATTTGCTAGGTCAGAAGGTGTGTGAAGACTTCCTAATTGTTCTTCAAAAGAGTCTGTTCCAATTTAGACATTTTCTGTGCCTCTGGTCAACCTTGGATGTCTTGCTACTAAGAATGAGTTAAAATGGCACCCTGTTTTGGCTGTTTTGCATTTCTTTAATTGTTGGTGAGATTGAGCTTCTTTTCACATATTAATTGCCATTTGCATTCTTCATTGTGGATTAAGTCCTAAGATTTTGCAAAGAAACCAAACATATCTCTGTTCCATAATGTATTACTATGGCTGAATGTGTCACCCCAAATTCATTGAAAGCCTAATCCCTGAGATGATGGTGTTAGGAGGCAGGCCCTGGGGGTGACTTGGTCATGTGGGTGGAGCCTCATGATGGAATTAGTGCTCTTCTGAAAGTCATCCCAGGGTGCTCCCTTACCCACTCAGCACACTCTGAACAAGACCAGAGTCTGTGGCCCAGATGGGAACCTTCACTAGAGTCCTACCATGCTGGCACCATGATCTTGGACTTCCACCCTCCAGAACTGTGAGAAATATCTGCTCTTTATAAGCCACTCAGTGCATGGTACTTTATTATAGCAACCCAAACTAAGAAACATATCCATATTTTCTGAGGTGTGGATAAAAGACAAAAGTGAGCTACAATTATTGATAGAATTGGACTGTTAACAACACATGCATTTGGTGGCTTGTTATAGAAGTGATATTCTAGAGGTTGCATGGATACAGATGAATTCTAATTAGAACAGTGGATAAATTTGTAGAGCATTTCCTTCAGATGAATCTGATCTAGGATACCAAAGTCCAGATTTAGATATAAATTTATTCAGGAAGTGATTATTTGCTTTACAAATGGTTTCATCATAGGATTTCCCTTATATGGTCAGCCCTCCAAGTGTATTTAAAATAAAATATCCTCTTATAAAACTATGCTGCACACACACAGTGTTAAGAATACATCTAAAACGTAAAGAAAGGTAAGTCTCAAAAAAATGCATATTGTTAAAAGTGATGCTGTTGCATTTTAAAAGATGTGTGTTGAGTTGGGGAATGGTGTAGGGTATATTTATTCCCTTTAATGTTTCTTTTCGAACAATAGGGGAAATAGATGAAAAGTTGATGTTCTGTGCTCAAGTAGGTTTGGGATTATTGCTGGAATCAACTTGATATGAGCCAGCCTGGTTTCCAGCATAGTTGGCACCTCCTTGCCCTCAAATTCTCCAGTAAAACAACTGGTAAATATGTGGCTTCTTGGACAGTCCTGGTTGATGATGACCAACTCTTATTCCAGCCATAGCTCCACCATCCATCAGAGCTGCTCCTCAGGTTCAGGGTCCCCCTTGGAATCTCATAAGCATCATAATATAGAAACATTCTGACCCTGACCCTAAAATCCAATGGCACAGATTTCTTTCAAAGTCCTTCCAGAGGCAGACCCCTCGCTTGCTCTCTGCTTCCTAAGAAATGCTGAACACAGACCTCTTTGATTCCCTCCCCCCTTTCCTGGGAGAGTTGTCACCTACTTTGGTATTCAAAATCTTGAACCTTAAACTGGTCACTGATGTGTTACACATGCGGATACTCAGGTTGGAAAGGTTCCCCTACTAAGTGGGAACAGGCACACTTTATCCTGTATCTACCCCAGACACGGAAAATAAAGCTATACCTACCCCAGACCCAGAGTCATGACAACATCCAGAACTTTCCAGATCAGGAAATTCTTTCCTTTATCACAGTGACACACAGAGATTTCCCTGATCTTCTAACAGTTTGTTAAAAAGCTCCTTTTTATTATTTCAAATCCTTCTACTGCTTGAAATTTCTTTCTTCAGTAATCCCTTTCTGCATTCTGTTTAAACAATCTACGTAATTAATTAATATCCCTCATGAGAAGCGTGGGTTCAAATTAATTTTCTACTTATTGATATCCAGTCACAGGGATCCCAATTTAGGACTAATGATTCTACTATCCATTGTTTTGCTTGATTTCTTACATATCAAACTTTATAAATAGACCAAGCCTTTTAGATTTCTGTCCTGTTCTATTGTTCTTTGCTTATATTTTAGAACAGATCCCCAAAATACCATTTTGCCTATTTTGGTGTTATAATAAAGTAAATTTTCAGGTAAAGCTTGCTGTCGCTTGCTGTTCTTTTCATCAATGTTATCTTTATCTTTGTGAATGAACTTTAGGTTTATTTTATTAAGTAGGCTATTAGAATTCTAATCAGAATAGTGTTAAAATTCCAATTGATAACTGGAGAGAATTATCAGCTCGACTGAATTTCTTCTCTTCTCTAAAGAACATAGCATTTTGCTCCAATTGTATTAGATAAGTTCCCCAACATTTTCTATTCATAATACTTTCATTTGAAATATAGCACTGAAATTTGGAGTTGACTCTCATACATTTTGTTGAATTTTTAAATGGTCATTACTAATTTTCATGACTACTTGTTTGTGTTTATTCGTAATTCATTTTTGCCACTTAAAAGCAATATTTTTATTTTTTTCCCAGAATTTTAAACTCTCCCAGCCCAACTGTCTAGGTCCTATGTGTTTAATAATCAGCCATATGCAGAAGAAAGATGAAGATTCATATTGAGAACATGTTATCTAAGGGATACTGGGATACTGGGGACTTAGAGGTAAAGGTGACCCACAAGTCAAAGAAAGGAAGAATCTCAAGGTGAGGATATTTGTCTCAGGAATTCTACTTATTAGAATCTCCCTTCAAAAATAGTAAAAGATGTGGGCAAAGTCTAATGTGTGCAAATGTCCCAAGTATAGTCAACACTTGAAAACAACATAAATGCACTACAATTGGGGAAATTATAAATAAGATATGGCATTCCATAAAGTGGAATAGTATATAGGCATTAAAGAATAATGTTTGCAAAGGGTATTGGTCACTTAAGAGAGTGGGTGTAAGTTGTTTAAAAAGCAAGACATGAATTAAATATACATATAAACTACAAATCTAAGTACACATGTATAGAAGAAAGAATGACAAGATACATTACTTGTAGTTATCTCTAGAGATGTGTGGTATCTCTATCTATCTGGGTGAATACCTATGGATATGTATAGATACAGATATATGGTTATCTCTAGATCTATGTGGTAGTATGACTATTCCCCCACATATCTTCTTTTTCTTTATATAGAGCAATTATTAGTCTGTAATTAGAAAGAACACCACTGTGGACTGAATGTTTGTGTCTCCCCAAATTCATTGAAGCCTAATCTCCAGTGTGAAGGTTGTAGGAGGTGGGGCTATTTGGAAGATAATTAGGTCCTGAGGGTGGAGCCCACATGAGAG
Source organism: Glaucomys volans (assembly GCA_020662805.1). Lineage (NCBI taxonomy): Eukaryota > Metazoa > Chordata > Mammalia > Rodentia > Sciuridae > Glaucomys > Glaucomys volans. The sequence continues at coordinate 131,603 of JAJEJO010002426.1, forward strand.
ATTAGTGCCTTTATAAGAGACTAGAGAGATGATCATTGTCTGAGCCATGTGGGGACACAAATCAGGGCATAGATCCTTACTAAAATCTGGATCTGTCAGTCCTTTGATCTTGAACTTCCCTAGCTCTGGAATTGTGAGAAATACTTGTTTGTTGTTTAAGCTACCCATTTGTCTTAGTCTGTTTTATGTTCCATAATAAAATAACACAGATAATGGATAATGGATTTTTTTCTTTCTTCTCCTCCTCTTCTTCTTTTCTTCTTTCCTTCCTCTTTTTTTGGGGGCACTCACCATCAAGCCTAGGTCTTTGGGCATACTGGCAAGTGCTCTACCACTGAGCTACATTCCCAATCTTATTACAGTTCTTGGGACTGAGAAGACCAAGGTTGAGGGGCCTGCATCTGGCAAAGCCTTTGTGCTGCCTCATCCATGGCAGAAGGCAGAGGGGCAAGAGAGCAGAGGGAGAGCAAGAGGGGCCAAACTTGCTTCTACAGCAAATCTACTCGATATAACTAAACTGTGCCCTTGTTAACGACAATAATCCATTCATGAGTAGAGAGCCCTAATGATCCAATCATCTCTTATTAGGTCCTTTTCCCAACACTCTTGCACTTGGGATTAAATTTCCAACACATGAGCTTTGGGGGAAATGTTCAAACTATAGCAGCATGGCCAACTTTTTTTGTTATAGCAGCCCACTTAAACTAAGACATACATTATAATATTTATTACCATACAAAAGGAAGAAGGAGGAAGAGGTTGGGCCAAATAGCAAAGAAAAAACAGACTATAGGATTTTAGCTATTGGGGTAAGCCATTAGCATTTATTTGGTTAAGTGTTATAGACTTGAGGACAAAAGCCCAGTGTCCTTGATGAGATGCATAAACTCTGACGACAGCCAGGCTGTTGAATTCATAACTTAGCTAAAAACTCCCTAGACTTGCTATGGGGAGTTTTCCTTTGAGGGTGGGATGAGTGTGGTAAATTAAAGATGGCTTCAATTCTTTGCTACTCTTCCCTCCAAAAGGAGGAATCTAATTTATCACCCCTTGACAACAGCCCGGCCTTATTGACTTCCTGCACGAACAGAATGCAGCAGAAGTGCTGTCCTGAGACCTCTGGGCCTTCTCAGGAAGCCAGGGGCTCTCCATGGGAGCCCTGAGCAGCTGAGGGGACAGTCAACTTCTCTGAGACAGTCAGAGCCCAGCTGAATGTGCCTTCTAGCCACCTCTGACAAGGCAGCGGGCCCAGGACAGATTCCTCTGTGCATCTCCAAACCCACCCAGCGAGCATTTGCTCCATGACTTGTGGCATGGAAGAATCACCCAGCCACACCCGCCTGAATTCCTGAGCCTCACAATTGGGGAATATCACAAAACGGTTGCTGGTGGCCATGTGAAGCCAGTAGGTTCTGGTAGCTCTTCAAGCAGCAAGAGATAACTAGAACGGTGGGGAATGTTTGCTTTTGCATGAGCTGTTCTTTATTTGGGTTGGGAAGTGGCTGGGTTTCCTTGCTTGTTGAATTTCCTCTTGGTACCTGTAGGAATCCTGGTGAAGCCTTTGGGAAGTGCAAGAGCCCCTGATGGAGGAAATCCAGTAAGAATATTCTTCATTTCACAGGCCTCTGCCTCCTAAACCCCTTTAAGTTTTTTTTTTCCCAAAAACTTTCCATGCCTTTCTTCCTCCATGACTATCTACTAATGGCTCTAATTGAACTTCTTCAACCCAGGCATTGGATGGAGCGAAGGCTCTTTAGAAAGGAAGGGACCATAAGAAAATGCCCAGGGATGAGTGATGAGTGCATGCTGGCCCCTGGCAGGGGGGTTACAATTTATCGGTGGGGTGATAAGGCACCAGTGGAGCAAGCATTGTCATTGTCCCCCTACAGACACCTTCTGCATGTTTGGGCTGCTTTTAACATTCCTAAAGGAATCCTTGTCACAGGTGTGTAGAGTGCTGTCCTGGTCACTGAGTTGTTAGAGCTGGGTTGGTCCCCAGGGATCACCTAATCTTCCCCCTCCTTTTACCAAAGTGGACACTGAGGCCTCCTGTGAATGGGGGTGTTCTAAATGAGACTGTAGCTGGCAGAGACGAGGCAACAATCCCAGTCTCCCTCATGCAGACCTACATTTGTGTGTGTGGGTGGGGGGATGTGGGTGTGTTTGCATGTGCACACTCACATGCACGCCCTCACATACCCTTGCATAACATCCATACGTGATTAGATATGGGAGAAGAAAAACAGCGAGTTCATTCACCTGCTGGTTTCTTAACTTCCCCCACCAATAATAAGTGCTAGAAATTTCTCTCTCATGGGCACTGATCAATAAGCTGTGGCTATTTGACAAGTGTCAGTGGGTCCTGGGATCATCCCTATCAGTGTCAAGTAGAACTGAACTTGAGTGAAAAGGGGCGACTTCAGGGCAAATGGGGAAGAGGCCGTGGCCTCCCCCTGCAGACTTGGGCAGGTGCAGGGCCCACCCTGCTGCTCGCTGGCCTGACAATGCCTATTATTTTAGAGCTTTTGGAACCGCCAGCAGGACGTGGTATTTGCTGGGAACACGCTCTCTGAAAACTCTTGTATTGGGTCCGTGCCTTGTGTCCACCATATGTTGTTTTCTCCTTTTAGCTTCTGAATATGAATGTGTGGTTCTCTGTGTGAATAACAAGAAGTTACATAAGGAAGGATTCAATAGGTAATATTCACAACCAGGCTAATTTTCTTAATGAAAGCGTTGTAAGAATTTCCTTTTATGAGACTCTTCTCCCGGCTATGTATCGTTCTGGCATCTGTTCACCTTAATTCTATTACTGAGACCAGATAAAAATAAGCCACACTTAACTCCTTCCTGTCTTTCATGTTCTCGGAAATTTCAGGTTGAGTTCGTATTGGCCAGGATTGCTATAAGGTGGATTTGGTTTGAGTGTGTTATCCAAGGGTTCCCTATATGGGAAGCTTGGTTCTCAGTGTGGCAAGGAGAGAAAGTGGAACTCTTAAAAAGAGGTGGAGCCTAATCGGAGGTCCCTGGGGATGCCACCCTTGGAAGGGATTCGAGTAGTTCTCACTGGATCCTGAGTTAGTTCTTATGAGACAGTAAAAAGCAAACTCAGAACTCCCTTCTATTTGGCAATGTGATATCTCCCTCTTGTAGGAGCTCTTGCCAATTTTGTGTCACCCACCACAAGTCAATGCCAGCACCATGCCCTTAGGACTCTAAATCTGTGACCTAAATAAAACTTTTTACTTTATAAAGTTAACCTGTCTCAGGTATTTCATTATAGCAACAAAAAATGAACTAATAGAATGTATCTCGAAAGTGTGTAAATGTATTCAGGATACTCAGTTATGTCCCCAAGCTGATCTCTGACCTGGTTCATACACACTATTTTGAAAAATTAAATGATTCCAAGCTCATGTAATAATTTCACACAAAAATAAAATGCTTATGACCCAGAATCTGGGCAAATGCTGCTCCCTCCCCTGTGCTATTTTTATGGTGGAAAAGATGAGTCCGTTCTGTTTGTTCAGACCCTGTGTTTGTTTTGGTATGTAGCATTATTTTTGTTCCAGACAACATCTGTCTGGTGCAAAATCTCAGCCAGTTTCTGCAATACCTGAATGAAGAAGACTGTGTTGCATGCCCTCAGTGGCTCATAAATTAATGCTGAAACACCAACACAATCCGCTCTCTGGGGCTTAGCGTGGGGATGCATGGGTCTGACAATAAATCTGTCTAGAAAAAATAAAATAAAGAGCTTGGAGTTGTCAAAGGCAATGATCTTTGTTAAATTTCATGCAGAAGAAAAGGCTATTGAAATAACAACTCCAATTATTTCCACCTGCCTTTCTCATTTCCTTAGGGTTTCTTGACTATAATCAGCAGGGAAGTTATTTCTTATGAAGGCTCATGAGACTTCACTGTTGGAATAAGTTGACAAAGTCATATTGGCCCAATAGTAAAAAATGTTCTCATTAATTACCACTTCTCACCAGCACATCCTTGCTCGTGTGGGCTAAGCAGACCCTCCTAATCCTGTGAGGCAAGTTCATCATCAATTGCACAGGACTCAGCATTCTCAAAACAACAAGTTAAAGCATCAAGCAGAAGACTTCCCAAGGCTACAGAATATACAGTTGGCAGTTCCTCCTGGAGAAAAAAATGTGATTTGACATTTGTGTAACTATTTTAAAATTTAGTCAAGGATTTTGAAGCCCAATACTTAGCAGCGCAAGCTGAGTTTTTTAAGAGCTCTCTACACTGATAGGAACCCGGCCAGAGACCTGAGGGACACTGGGGCCCGGTCCAACTGGGGAAGGATGCTGAGCAGAGCCAAGACTTGCGTGTGGCCTTCTGCCAAAGGTGCTGGCGTTGCTCCTGACGTGCTTTGAAGGCAGGGCCTGGGATATTAGATGTGATCGGAATTAAGGAGAGGAAACCTGGAGAGAAACTCGATCCTGTGGGACAGTCAACACAGGGTGGAGGTAGGTGGGAGGTAGTGGTGTGCTGGTAAATGCCCAACAACCAGCTCTCTGAGAAAATCATATGTAGGTTTTTACATAGAATCTTACTGATATAATGGATGTGTGACACATAATTTTCAAGTAATAGTAACATATACCTTACTGTTTATTATATCTTCCATGTAGAAAATTGATTCTCCTGGAGTTGTTTTCTTAGATTTTTGTAGCTGTAGTCAACCTGTGGTTGTAAGTCTATGATCATTTGATTAGTGGAGTTGTGTCCCAATTGTATACCTATTTTCCAATCAATTTGTTGCTGTGAAATCTGACATGTGATCTAATATCACACTACTTTTCTGTGAGACTAATTATAATCATTAAATTGAAGCCTCTTTCAGCTTCCTCACAAGATTACTGTCATTTTGGCATTTCAGAGATTAGAATGTGAAAAATAATTTTATGTTACATTGGTAAAAGTCACAAGACCATTTGAGAATTACTGTAGAATTTTCTGTTAATATTTTTCTATATAATGATTTTAGAAACCGTTTTTTAAGTGTTGGGGATCAAACCCAGGGTTTCACACACATTAAGCAAGCACTCTACCACTAAACAACGGGCCAGCCCCAGAAGAAGAAATAAAGCTAAAATATTTACCTTGGTTATCAATCTATACCTTCACATCAGTGTGGTTTGCAATTTCTTCAAAATCCACTACAGTTTTAATAATTCTATCATCAACAATAGTGTCAAAAAAAATCAGATTATGAGTAAGTGTTTGATTACCATCCAGTTCCACAGAGAAGTTTCTCACATCACTGACAAATGAGTGTGGTCATGACATAAACGTTGGCTGATATTTTCACATGCTTCACTGTGTTAAAGGAGTAAAACAACAGAGTCAAACACTGGACCTTCACTCAGCACAACAGGAGAGACTTCTTTGTTGAACCAGGTAATAGTTTTCAAAACTGGAACATTATTTTCTCAAAAACATTTTTAATGCTTCAGTATGTAATTGCCGCAGACATAATACATTTTAAAATTTAATTCACATTATAACACTTTCTCAAGTTTAGAAAATCTACAAAACAGCAAATCCATCCCCATTTTGCCTCCAGTTCTATAGTGTAAATACTTGTACCAGGCCAACTTCAAGCTACCTTGTGGGTGCATCACTGAACTTGGAGTTGAACAGCGATACACAGTGGTATACTATTATATATTTCCCCCCATACACATTTGACAGATGTAAAAAACAGTAAAATGTAGTTGAGATTACAAAGTGGGTAAGTTTTGAGTGTTTATCATCTCCATTTTTAGTAACTTTTGTGGTATAATTTTACATCATTTACTTGTTTAATAAATATACTTAACCATTACCTCTCAAGCTGATATAAGTTGGATCCAGCACACTCCTAAAGGGAGATAGAGCAGAGAAGAAATGGAAGATGAGCTGGGTGGACTGCTAGATGCCCTTCCTTATTCCTTTTTTGAACCTGAGGCTGGTTGGTAATGGGGGTTATTCAAGATGTGGTATGGAAACACCATTTCATTTGGGGGCCCACAGTGTTCTGGGTAGAGAGTGAATATTAATTCCAGGATTACTTCCAACGTGATGGAGGTTGCTTGTGTACATCTTGTGCTTGTTTGGCCCTTGGTTGCTTTAGGGTTGATAGTAGGTGATGCTGTGAGGAGCAATAAATGAGGCAGAGACAAGAGAGAAGAGGTGGATTCTCTGGGCACCAGAGAGCTAGTCCAGCAACCATGCACATGTCACCCCCTTGCTCACTCATGACAGGACTCCACACATACCCAGGGATGTTACAGTACCCACATGGATCATTCCAAACCTTCCTGGTGTGTCCCTAGCCTGTTCCCTCTGTCAGCATCCCTTCAAACCTCATTTGGTTTTGGTGAACTTGGCATTGAATTTCCGAGGCTCTGATTCTTGGATGCATCTTAAGGCTCTGGCTTGAAAAATACTTTTAAAATTCTATTTGTTGATGGCAAGGTTGCACGACATAGGCATATTTTCAACTTCAGTGGGAAAGTAAATTGGCATATCCTTTATAGAGCTGGATTTGGCTGTATTTGGTAAAAGTCTTTTAACCATATAGTGTTTGACTCTATAATTCCACTTCTAGGAATACACATCATAGGAATACTCAGACTGCTGCAAAGATACTTATGCAAAGGATATGACTCATATGTTATAGCAAATAATTAGGAGCAGCCCAAATACCAAATAATACAGTTGCATTTAAATTAATTATGTCTATACTAGAAAATATTATATGGTCCTGAAAATCAAGCTTTTAAATAAAATTTAGTCACAGGCAATGATTATGGGTATAATAAAAGGAAAAAAGTAGAAAACAAAGCTGTGCATGCAATGTGATCCCAATGTTGTTTTATACACACACACACATACACACACACACACACACACACAAGGAAATATACTAAAATGCAACCAGTGGTTATCTATATTTATTGTGGGTGATTTGTTTTCTTTTTTAAAAAATTTTATGTATTATTGACCTTTCTAGAATTACCACATACAGTTCTGTGGGGAATTTGTTCCAGAACCCTGTGGGGACACCAAGATCTGCAGACATTTAAGCTCTGTATATAAAATGTCATAGTGTTTGCATAAAACCTACACACATCCTCTTGCATATTTTAAAACATCTCTAGATTACTTATAATACCCAATATAATATAAATTACATGTCAATTTTTATTATACTGTATTGGAAATGTGACAAAAGAAAAGTCATGCTAAGTACAAACACATTTTTTTTCAAATATTTTCAATCTATGGTTTGTTGAACCTGTAGATGTGGAACCCACAGATATAGAGGGTGGAATTGATCATTTTTAGTATTAAAAAGTAAATGATAATTTAAAACATATTGGCTTGTGACAGCCTATCGCTCCTTAGCTTATCACTCTGAACATAGTTTGCCAATCTATATCTTGAAAACATTCTCCTCTAATTTCATAAAAAGAAGCAATGAAAAAATACAATTGGGCACACTGAAATTAACTTTATAATCAATTTGGGAATGTAAACCAAGAATAGTTACACATGAAAATTTGCTTTAGTCACAATAAAAGAAGCTACTAGTGGGAAATAGTTAAAATTGTAGTATAAATTTATATTTGGATTCCCAAGAACATGTTCTGAAAGCGCCTTCTAAAAATGTAAAGTAAACACATGGAGATTTTTCTCTGGAGAAAAATCTGGTCATTTAGTGACTCTGTCTTGTCAGTCAATACCTGTTCCAGTGAAGTTGGAGGGTTAGCTCTGTCACATGGAAGTCTGGGTCCAAGGTTGTGACAACAGTTTACCAAATGATATTAGGAGGTAAGGGTCAGTATCTTAACAATAATAGCATTTTAATTTTTAATTACATTTTCTACCATTACAATCAATATTTATTAAGTGGTCTAAAAACTAAAACAACGCTCTGCAGAGAACTCTGAATTATTCAAGGGAAGGTTTTTAGAAAAACGAAAGCGAGCCTGCACTAGGACTCGCAGAATCTTTCCTACATCTCTTCTCCTTTTTCTTCTTTTTCATTCTGTTGACATGTTCTCAGATCCTGACTTCACCCCAATTCACTGTTTTCTTCCCATATTGGGGTCTCAGATTTTCTCCCCCACCTAATTTCAAGCTTGATATAGTTCGTCTCCTCCTCTTCTTCTTCTCTAAAATGTTTTTATCTTAATTGATATGTCAGCGCCTCAAAAGTTGGAACCCTGCTATTTGCTTCTGTCTCCCTAGGCCTGGAACCAGTACTAAGCAAGAAATTTACTCTGGATAGATCTAGTGGGCTTGAACGGATTTGACTCTCCTTGCAGAGGCTAATTTAGGATTATAAATCCAATGAACTTAAAACAGACAATGTTCAAGGACTCCAGGGATCTGTCAAAAGAACTGTTTTACTATAACCCAAGTTATTTTTTTTTAATCAAATTTAGACTATTGGGCTGGGGATGTAGCTCAGTTGGTAGAGTGCTTGCCTCGCAAGCACAAGGCCATGGGTTCAATCCCCAGCACCGCAAAAAAAAATTTGCAAGATGAACACAGATGTTCACAAGCCACATCGCTATGATTGACAGTTGGGGTCTATTTACTTTCATTCAAAAATCATCATTCAGGTCCCCAAAAGAAGTAGAAAGGAGAAAATTACAGTGGTGTGACTCCATTTCTCTGGCCCTTCAGTCAACACATAGAACAAATATTCAAATTCATTGTGTATGTAGGTGTTTTTCTGTGAGGGTACAAGAAAGAGAATGGATGCGTTGTCTCAAGTTGTATTTACAATGTTTGAAACAAGTAAGGTAAAGTGTTAACATCAATTAAATCTGAGTGGTGGGAGCTGAGCTTTGAATTAAAAAGAAAACACAGAGGGGGAAGGTATTAGTACTTACATTTGGATCAGAGAGAGAGATGTCTCTACCCTGCATCTTTCCTGGGAGCCAGCTCAGCAGGTGGGAATCTATTTATACTCTTTATACTCTTTGGAGCTTAAGAGGACCTTAAGTTATACATAGGTATAGGATAAATGCAAATCCTCAGAAAAATGTTACAGTCACTTGTGGAGTATGAGACAGACCTTCCCAATAAACTAGTGGCACGTGAGTCCCCTTCCCAGATAGAGAAGGTGAAAGTGCTTGATGCATCCAAGAGGTCACTTCCCAAGGAAAGCATTATAAAGGAGTTTAGGAATTTAGCTTTAAAAACTGGGTAACAGGAAGTTATAGCACAGTGAATAAAGAAGATAAGCAATTTCAAATTGCAAGAAGCTGAAAATAATATGAGGATTCTGACTGTTGAGAGGCAGAAGCACCTGGTGGCCCTGTCCCCAGATGCTTTCCTCTACCACACTCTTCCACCATTATATTCTGCCTCATCTTGGGCCCAGAGCAATGGAGCTGGTCATCTATAGACTGAGACCTCTGAAACTGTGAGTCCCAAATAAACCTTTCCTTTTCTGAAATTGTTCTTGTCAGATCTTTCGGTCACAGTGGTGAAAAAGTTGACTAAAACACAGGAGCTTTGGGAGCCAGCCACTACCAGCCTCTGTCCATGTGTTTCCACTGATTCTCCTGGGAATGAAGAGTACTTGGGAGCAATCTCATGTTGATGGTCTTGGCCTCTGCTTCCATGGGAGCATATATAGCCAATAAATGGCTGGCTGTGTAGGTGACATTGATGAGCAGTTTGAACCTCCCAGACCCGACATGAAAATCACAATAAAGGGTTTTTGGCATCTCGTGAATTCTGGAAAAAAATGTGTCTACCAGGAGACTCACTGGCCCAGCCACGATTATTTTTTCCCAGTTCCAGCTGAAGCCAGTTTATTGAAAAAACAAATCCTTATGTCCATAAGTTAACACCACCATTTCCCAGGGCGAGAGCCTCCACAGGCTCCACAACCTTGGCTTTATTTCTCACTGCAGTCCTCTGGGTAGAAGCTACTATGATTCTAGGTTTAAAGATGTGAAAACTGATCCCCAGAGAAATTAAGTGATGTCCCCAAGGTCACACAGTAGATAAGTGACAGAGGTAAAAATTGACCCCAAGCCTGTCAGACCCAAAGCTTTGTTCTAATGGCCAAACTGGTGGTAAAAGATGCCTATGGTGAGCCGGGCGTGGTGGTGCATGCCTGTAATCCCAGCACTTGGGAGGCTGAGGCAGGAGGATTGTGAGTTCAAAGCCAGCCTCAGCAACTTAGCGAGGCCCTAAGCAACTCTGTGAGACCCTGTCTCTAAATAAAATACAAAATAGGGCTGGGGATGTGGCTCAGTGGTGGAGTGCCCCTGGGTTCAATCCCCAGTACCAAAAAAAAAAAAAAAAAAAAGATGCCTATGGTGTTGTGATTCCTACTTGTTCTCCAAATTTACTAACAGAAAATTCAGTGTCTCTTCACCACTGTTTGCCTTTAAAATAATGTTACTCCCTCCCTCCTGCTTCCTTCTACAAACACCATGGTTATTATTATGAGATAGCATTACTAGTGACAATATTATGTATTAATATTATCATGGATTATGTATTAGTCCCCTTGGGCCATTGTAATAAGTGTCACAGTTGGGTGGTTTAAAGTGACAGAAATTTATTCTCTCACAGTTCTGGAAGCCACAAGTCTGAAAACAGGGGCTGTGCTGTCTCTGAAGGTGCTGGGGGAGAACCTTCCTTGCCTCTTTCACCTTCTGGAGGCTCCCAGCAATCCTTGGTATTTCTTGGCTAGAAACTACATTCCTCCATTTCTGCTTCCTTTGTCACATGGCCTTCCTTCTGGTGTGTCTCTGTGTCTCCAAATCTCTCTCTCTCTAAAGACACCAGCCACTGGATTTAGGACCCATCTAGACCCCAGCGTTCCCCTTACTGTAACTCGGCACCAGATCTCTCAAGGCCAAGCTCTGCTCTGCCTGGTGAGCTTCCTGGTTCTCCTGGTTCTCTAGAGGGGACCTGTTGGAGTTCATGACAACCCCAGTCCTAACCAAGCATGCCAAGCCGCTCTGCTCCCTCCTTGGTTGTCCTCTGGCCTCTCTCTGAACACTTCTATGATTCATCGGAATCTGCTAGCACAAGTCTCAGGTCCCGGTGACCAGGGCGTGGGGTTCTTTTCCCTTTCTAGAAGTCCTGTGGTGCTGTGGCTACATGAGGTCCCATGTCCCAGAGTGCACAGTTCTGGTCCCTGAGGACACAGCTACCTCCCGACTTGAAGGATTCTGGCACCAAGAAAAGCCAGGTAGATGGGGAGCTACGGACACAACGCTACCTGCCATGAGCTGGGCCCCTTACAGTGGGAGAGTGAGTCCTCACTCCACACTCTTCCTTCAGCCTCCCTGCAGCAAATCCACTTCATACTGATTCACCTCTTGGTCTCACCCAAGACCAGAGGCTCCATACAAGCCCTCCAATCTTGTTATATAACCCCAAAGACACCAAATAATTTTGACTCTAATATAAGTAATTCCACAGTAGGTGGGATGATCTATTCCTGAAAATTGATTTGATTTTTTTCATGTAATCTATCTTTCTGACCCTCCTTTCACATCTATACATAAACTGCCAGGCCTTGCGCAAGGCTGGAAGACGGAGTCCACGAGGTTTGCAGGGCAGGCCACAGCAGCTCTTTAGCCTCTGGTTGTTTATCTCCTGCCCTCTTGATGGGTATTTTGGCATTTTCAATGTTTGCACAACACAAACTATTCTGCAATGCGCATCATCATACCTGCATCTTTGAAGAGTTGTGTAAATATTTTTGTATGAAAAATTTCCGGAAGTAGAATTGCTGTGTCAAAGGGAAAGCATTCTTGGGACTGGGGAGCAGCTTAGTGGTAGAGCACCTGCCTATCATACTCAAGGCCCTGGGTTTGATTCTCAGCACCACACACAAAAAAGCATTCTTAAGCTTTTAAGATCAATTTTGTTGAGATACAGTGTGTGTACATATGTATATGTGTATGTGTATAATATATGTTATAAATAGGCCTATCTAAAATGCATAATTTAGTGGGTTTTAACATATATCACATACCTGTGAGTATATGTGTACGTTTGGGTTTCAGGCCCACCTTAATCCAATAGGATCTCACCTTAACTTGATCACATCTGCAAAGATCCTATCCCAGAATGGCTTCATCAACAAAGGGATGAGTACATGGGGAATAAGGGATGAGGACCATTTATCCACTCATTTATAGTCCTCCTTGGTTAAGGCTGCTTATGGGAATGAGTCCCCCAGTTTTCTGGCTTGTCCCATTCATGGCTTTGAATTCCTCTGAAAAAAAGACCCAGGAGCTTGAGAGAGGAAGCCACAGATATGCATGGAAAATGAACCCAACACATGTTTGCTCTTGAACTTACTCTCTCACTTCCAAAGATACTCCAGTGTCGACATATCTTGGTGTGGTAGAATCAACTGGGTGAAGAGGTAGAACTGCAGGGTCTCTGTTGGGGTTCTGCTGTGTGGCCACACCAGGCCCTCCAACCCCTGGGCCTCTCGCCCCATCTGTGAAAAGAGAGACTTGGATGGCATCTAAATTCCTTCTACTCTCAATGTTCTCTTCCCATTTGTCTTTGTAACTAGGCATTTTGAGCTTGGGGGAGGAAAAATGCCAATCCACCAAACAAGTAACTCATTAAAATAGAAGAGTCTCATTAATTTTTTTTCTGGAGAACTGAATTCTTAAAAATAGGGAGGCATATGGAGTAAGAGAGGAGGAGCAGCTGCTCTATTTTGCTCTGGGGATAGAATGAAAGGGACTGGCCGTAAATCGTGCCAAGAGGGATTTATTTAAATTAGACATTAAGAAAGTTGTGAGACAATGCAACGTGCTACCCAAGATTTTGGAACCTGCTATCTAGAGAAATTTTTAAGAGGATGTGTTTTATTTTTGTTCTTTAAAGTGTACATTCTATCTAGACTTCTGGATGTACACTGTACTTTGCCATAAAAGGAGAAAGTATAGCTAGGTCTTTCTAGGAGAGAATGACAGATAGAAGGCATTCATTCGTCACCACCCACACTCTCCAGCCTGTGGCCATGGCACACATTACTAATTAATCACTGTTCCCGTCCAGGCAAGGCCTCATAATTTATCTCAACACCATGATCTAGGCAGCAACTACCAATCAATCACAGTTGGCAAATGAAGTGGGTTGATGAATAGATGATGTTTCTGAGTCTCCTTGAATAATATGGTCACAGTGCTCCTGCCTGGGAGCATGTAAGAATTATCTGTTCTTATTAAAATACAGATTCCAGAATCCCAACCTGGAGATTTTGGTTGCTATGAGAAGAGGCCCAGATACCAAATATCACCAAGTGATTCTGCATGACTGATGAAACCAGCATGACTGCCTGGGATGCCCTGATGAGGAAGAAGGAAGGTAAGTCACAAGCTCACAGTGCAGGTGAGAGACCTGCATTCTGTCTGCATGCTCAGTCCTAGCTGCTCCTGTTCAGGCCCATCTGGAGTCCATTTTCCAGGGTGGCCTGGATTCTGCTTCAACTTTCTTGAACAGGAACAAGTCCTTCTCGATTGAGTCTCTGGCTGTCTCTTTACCTGGGTCCAGGTCAAATTGCAGCCCAGAAAGCTCTCTGTGAAGTGGCTTGCTACCTGCTTAGCATGTCAAGAAACTTCACTCTGCACTTTTCTGTGGCTTTTCTCTTAGTTGTCTCTGATATTTCAAATTTGCATGGCTGATCCATCTGTGGAAACTTCTAGTTGGTTTGGAAATGGTTTTCTTTTTGTTGACTCACATTTGAGTTTCTTAACAGTAGGATCAAATCAGTTTCACACATTTGTGAGCCCCCAGCTGTCTATTTCAGCCCCCTACAAATTTACATCCACTCTGCCCTCTGATAGAGAGGGCTAATAACAGGAATCATAGTGAAAATACTTGACAACTGGTCAGAACAAACCTAAAGTTAACATACAGACAAACAGCACAGACCTCAGCTGGTCAAAACAGACACCAGTTCTCACCAGCTGGCGCAGCCATGTGCATCATGCTAGGTGTGGTGGCCAAAATACTGACTCCACAAAGATGTTCTCGTCCAATCCCCAGAACCTATGAAGGTTACCTTATGTAGTGAGGGGACTTCAAAGACATGACTAAGGATCTTGTGATAGAAAAACTGTCCTGGATTATCCAAGAGGATCCCAATGTAATCACAACCCTCCTCATAAAAGCAGGCAGAGGAGGACTTGGCCATGGAAGCTAAAAGGTGCAACAATAAAGGTAAGATATGAGGCTGCTGGCTTGGACACAGAGGAGGGGGACATGAGCGAAGGGATATAGGTGGCATCTAGATGCAGGAGAAAGTAAGGAAACAGATTCCACCCTAGAGCATCCAGAAGGAACCTGGTCCTGCCCACACCTTGATTTCAGTCTGGTGAAACTAATTTAGAAATCTGACCTCCAGAACTGTAAGAGGAAACATTGTTGGTGGTGTAAGCCATAGAGTTTGTGGTTATTTCTTATTGTAGCCATAGACACCATCACACCTGGGATTATCAGACTGAAGATGGGCCCAAGAGGCAAGGAGAATTGGAGCCCAAAGATCCTGATGGAGCTGGATTATGCACCCCAGTGCAACAGGGAATCCTGGGGCAGGACAAGGGCAAGAGAGTAGGATGTACCTAGAAAAGTCCTTAAGAAAAACTAATCAAGTCCTATATACACCTGTAACTGTGGGAAAGATAGGACTGTGTGTACTGCATGGTACCATAGGGGACACACACACACACACACACACACACACACACACACAACATATGTATATTACATGTCCTGCTTGTTACTAGAATGTCTTTTAAACCGTTCAGGTTGCAATTAAATTATCCAGATTAATGGCTGAGTATAAATTCTTGCCCCTCCCTTGTTGGTAGTAGGAAGTACAAAAAATAAAAGTTATTATTCTGCTTCCTCCTAAGTCTCCCATCTCCTTTACACATGCATGCAGAAATCCTCTAGTACTCACTGGGATCTTAAACTGGTACCCAGAAAGCTAGCTTTGTTAAGACTCAACTTTCTCCATGGGGTGATTTGTGGGTCCCATTTCTAAGAACCACACTGCTGATCTTTTGAGTCTGAAAGACACTGGCATAAGAATAGACACACAGATCAATGGAATAGAATCAAGAGTCCAGAAATAAACAATGTATTTATGGTTGATTGATTTTTGACAAGGTTATGAAGACAATTCAATGAACAAAGAATTTTTTTTCAATGACTAGTGCTAGGACAACTGGATGCCCACATAGAAAAGAAAGAATGCTGCCAGGCGTGGTGGAGCACGCCTGTAATCCAAGCAACTTGGGAGGCTGAGTCAGAAGGATCGCGAGTTCAAAGCCAGCCTCAGCAAATTAGAGAGGCCCTAAGCAACTCAGTGAGACCCTGTCTCTAAATAAAATACAAAATAGGGCTGGGGATGTGGCTCAGTGGCTGAGTGTCCCTGAGTTCAATCCCTGGTTCCAAAAAATAAAAAAATTTAAAAATTAAAAAAAAAAAGAATGAATGCTGACTTCCGTCTCACACCCTATACAAAAATTAGCGCACAGGGATCACAAACCTACATGTAAAAGATAAAACCAAAAGTTTCTTAGAAGAAACAGGGATAAATCTTTGTGACTGAATTGAACAATGGTTCCTTACCTACGACGACTAAAGCACAGGCAATCAAAGAAAAATAAGTAAACTGGACTTCATCAAAAGTAAATGTGTATTCTTCAAAAGACCCCACCAAGAAAGTGAAAAGACAATCAGCAGAATGGGAGGTAATGCTGATAACTCACACACTCTCAAGGAACTTGTATTGCCATCTGAAATGGGTTCTCACAATGTGGATGAACCTTGAAACACCATGCCAAGTGCAGGGAGCCCAATACCACGGGCCATAGGGTGTGGTTCCCTTTAAATGAAATGTTCAGAACAGGCAAATCCACAGACACAGAAAGTAGGTTAGCAGTTTCCAGGGACTAGGAGGAGACGGGAATACTGCTTATGGGTATGGTTTTTTCCAGAGTTATGATTAAAATCTGTAATTATATCATTTTGATAGTTGCACAGCTCTGGAAATACACTGAAACCCACTGAACTGGACACCTTAAAAGAATGGCTTTCATGATACTCCAGCACCACACTGCAGCTGTTATTTAGACAGAGGGGTAGAGATCAAAGAATCACTGGATGGGCTGAAGAACCATGCTCAGAGTGATACGGCCAGGCACAGTGCCCTGGCGCTCACTGCAGATGTGTCCTGCTGAGGCCACTCTGCCAAAGCCAATGCAAGCCAGGGACTGCATGCAGCACTGTCATGAGCTCCCTGAAACCTTGGCCCAAATAGCCAAACTTGCTGCCACTCTAGAGTGCTCCATTCAGTCTCAGGTGGGGAATATGAGTGGAAGGTTCTAGACCACATGTCTATGCCCAGCTTCTAGCATCAGTATCTTCTGTAATGGATGTTAGACCTCTCAACTCGGGAGTCCCTGATGTAGTAGGATGGGTCAGATACTAAGCCCCCCAAAAAGAATGGCAAACGACCCCTGCAGCATCACATTTTTTTTGTGGTTTTTCTCAACCTTCTGCAAACTAGAACACAACAATCTTAATCACAGTTGCTCTCCTGACTCTTGGTTATTATTTCAGGTCTCTCAGCCATCTACTGATAATTGTCTACTGAATCTCTATTTGCTGCCAACCTGAATTTCAATTAGCATAGTTAAGCATTAGCTCTTATGGCTTAATATTGCTCCAGACTATTTTATTTTAATAGAAGACTACTGCAGACAGAAAAGCTCTTATGATGGAGAATCTGATTGGTGCAGTGGGAAAAAAACAGGCTTTGGAACAGAGTGAATTTGAATATGAATCGCAGCTCTGGTCTTGCTTTCTGAGCCTCAGTTTCTGTACCTGAAATTAGGATAACAGTAACTTTGAGAGTCGAGGTGAGTGTGAAGGGGGTCCTAACTGTAGAGTTCTCAGCAGTGCCACCAGCATGGAGGAGATGCTCAGTGGATAGAAGCTGTCGTGGGAAGGCATGTGACATGGAGGTTCTTTGAGGAGAGAGCAGATGCAGGCCAGGAAGTGCTTGTTCACTGCCTGCACTGGGTGCCTTGGGAATGGCTGGGCCCTGGTGCCTCTAGCAGTACCTGGTGTCTGGGAAGGAGGAAAGGACCTCAATTGTGATATTGAGTCACTTCCGAAGATTTTGTTCAGTGAAAATCTTGTATAATCCGTCTTCTTAAACTTGCCAATCAAGCCAGTGCCTCTGATGGTCCATCTGCAGCTAGGAGAACCAGCCACCCTGTTCTCACAACTCTGTAGTCACCGATTCAGGTAACTTTGTTAGAGGATAAAAAGGAAGTTCAAGCTTCCAAGTGTGCGTTACAGAGGAGGAGTCAATGGACTTTTAGCCCAAGAAGTACAGGGTTATGATATTATAAACCCTAGCCATGAAGATAATCTATAGGAGAACAAAAACCCATTGAGTGCTTCTAAATTATACATTCACTCATTCAAATATGGACATGGGGAATCTACTGTTGGGTGGGGCTGGAACTACCTCCTCCTTTGCTCCATGTTTCCACGTGGGGAACAACTATCAGTGTGGCACTTTGAATATTTTTTCTATACTCACTTTTCCCCAGGACAGACAGACACACACACATACACACACACACACACACGCAATCCCCTCCAACATACACATAAATGAAAGACAGACATGGAGGTTTACCTCCCTAACTGGGAGAGTGAACTTGGTTGTGAAAGAGAACTTGCCCTAAGAAGGACAAGAGTTGAAATGGATATGGGAAAATCAGAAAACTGAGAGCTGCCTGCCCGGGCCTATGTTTTGGTGAAGTGTTGGTATCCCACCTATAGGCAGCTGTGTCCTGGGGCTGAGTGTGTTCTTCCCCAAGGGCCTGGTATTTTCTCCCAGAGACCGAGTTCTCCCGGGCATCCCACTGCACTTCCTGTCCTCATGGCCAGATAAGGTCCTGAGAGCAGGTCATTCCCCCAAGCCTCGCCACCTCCCTCCCTCATCTTTGGGAGTCCGACCAACCTGGTGATCATTTTTCTGACCTGTCGTTGTTCCAGTTTTTCGGAGCCCACCTCCTTGCTGGGTTAAAAGTCCCTACTTCCCGTCAGTGCCCTCGAGTTTGATGGTTGAGACCCCTTCTATGGTCACCTCCTTGCACAAGGTTCTGTCTTGCAACCTGGTCCTGGCATCTCACTGTGTCTCCCCGCTCCCCTCCTTTCTAGAGTCCTGGCAGGCAAACTAGGACAAAGGGACTAAGAGGAAGGGTTAAGAACTCCAGAAAACTGAAGGAGCCTTTGTTTTCCTCTCTTCTCCTTCTGGCTCCGACCCCTCAGAAGAGCTGAACTCACACGCTGCAATGTTAACATTGGCCCCTTGATCCAGAGCACATGCCTCCCCTTCCCCACCACCTGTCGCCAGCATGACAGGCTGGCTGTGCTTACTGCAGACTGTAAATAAACCAGTAGTCTCAACTACTGAGGGGAAACCAAAAAGCACAGAAATTATGTTAATTCCATTCTGAACAATTACGTGCATATATTAATATGAATCGCATTACTGCTCCAGCTGTTTCATTGTTACAAATAATCTGCAGTAGTAAAAACCATCAGGTATAAATAACCAAACAACTCTTCTTCTAGCCCACACCCCTCCACAACTACTAACACTATCTTGTTTAACTTTGGCAGAAAAACTTCTGTAGCAATTGGGAATTTAAAGCCCAATTTAATTTAATTTCCCTAAAATGGAAATCAACTGTGATGTTCCCAAGACAATGTCAGACAATGGGCCATGGTAGCTGGTTGGAACTGAAAGTTAATTTTAGAAAAGTTGACTCTCAAGTACACAAGTTCACATGCTCACTAAGATCAACACACGTCACACTCTAATGAGTGTTGGATCTTACATAATCCTTGAGCAGATGGGCCATAGCCACGATTTCGTGCAAATGTAAATTATCTCCTAAATGAAATATGCTTGAGAGAGATACACCAGGTTCAAATTTCCAAACACAGAGGGGGAAAATAACTCACCAAAGAAATCTATTATTTTTTCAGCTGGTTTTGAATGCAAGTCTCCCAGCCAATGTTTTGAAAAATCTATCCCACTGTCTCAGAAACAGGGAAAAGTCAAGGGCTCTGTGTGCTCTCTCTCTTCCAGCCTCCATCAGCAAGCCATCTGTGGAGAAGCAGGAACTTTGCTATTTTGGGGGCATAGTGTAGGAAGGTTCACAATCTAATCTTTTGAAAGATATTTCAATTGAAGTATAATTAACATATATATAGTGAAATGTGCAGTCCTTAGATGTTCAGATGGATGAATTTTGACAATTATATATACACAAGTAACCAACACCCAAATAGGGTACAGAACGTTTCCATCATGCCAGAAATTTCTATCCCTCCCCCAACCAGCAACCACTGATTTGCTTTCAACCACTATAGCATTAGTTGTGGCTGCTCTGGAATTTCATGTAAGTGGAATTGTACAGGAAAGAACTCTTGTATTGTTTTTTTCATTCAACATAATATCTTTGAGATTCATTCAGATTATGGCATGGATTTATAACTTGATTTTTAAAAAGTTGGAGAATTATATGCATCTACTATAGTTTGTTTACTTGGTTACCTGTCAGTGGACATTTGGATAACTTCCAATTGTTGGATTTAATTCAATGGGGAAAGATTTTCAAATGATATTTTTGGAACAACTAGATATATGTGTGGAAAAAATTGAACCTCAATCCTTGTCTCATACCATACACAAAAGTAAAATAGATCATAGACCTAAATGTATTACTCACAGCTAAAAAACTGCTATGATAAAGCACAATAATTTCATGATCTTGAGGTAGGCAGAGTCCTTGGAGAGAACACCCAATCCAAAAATCCCATCCAAAAAAAGAAAAAAAGTTAGATTTTGTAAAAGTATAAAATTTCAGTTCACAAAATGATATTATTTAAAAAAATGAACAAACCACAAACTGGGGGAAAATAGTCATAACACACATCTGACAAATGATGTATATCCAGAATATATAAAAATGCTTGCAAATCAACAATAAAAAGACAAATAACCCAATTTAAAATGACCAAAGACTCAACCACTTTACAGAAAATGATGTACAATTGGCCAATAAATTCCCCAAAAAGTGCCATCCAATTTTTTCAAACTCTCAGGTGCTATTTATCTGGTGTCATTCAAAGCTTTTCCCACCCCTCCTTTCCCCCTGGAAAGACCAGATACACACTGCTAAATGGAAGTGGATTTTGTATTTGAAGACTTAGACTCCAGCCCCCTCAAAACTACATGCTTTCTGTTTAGTAATTACAGAGTGTTTTCTGGAATTGCTAAGGCGAACATGCCTGCAGTTGCCAGATCTTTCTTTGTGTGCTTCAGTGCTGCAAAAGGGAGACGCTCAGAGAGCTCACAGCTTTGGGCCAGGCACAGGAGAGGAAGTGGGTGGCATGTGGGCTGCAGGCAGAGCTGGTCAGCCTGAGAGGGAAGGTAATGCAGGTGCACAGGGGCCTCATCCATGCCAGCCCTGCCTGTGTGGTGCTCAGGTTTGCTGCAGTTTTTAAAAGCAGAATAAAGTACAGAGCTTGCCCAACATGTGTGAGTCCTGAGTTCAATCCCCAGCACTGAAAAACAGGGGGCAGGAATAAAATTAAGATATTGAAAGGGCAAAATGTTCATCACTTTCTTTTTCAGTGCTTCAAGAAATATTTATTTCAAATATATAAATGTAAAAAAAAAGAAATATTTATTTCATAACCCCGGGCATGACAGGCACTTCTCTGGATACCTGGGACGTATCAGTACTGGACACAGTAAAACAGCTTTGTCCCCACATAGTCTGTTCTCACCCAGAGGCATCCAAGTAGGCTGCACAGCACAGTCAGAGGCTGATGGTTCCGCTGAAGAGAGAAAAGAGCAGGATGTGCAGGCAGTGAAGAGCTGGGTGGGTCGCCTGTCGAGCAGGACACTCCCAGTGGACCCGTCCTGATGGCGCTGCTCCAGGAAATGCTTTAGTGAGTTCAGAAGAAATGGGTCTATTCCTTTCCCACCCATATATATGCTTATTTTTTCTTGACATGACTGAATAAGTAGTTCTTACAGCCGAATGTTCAAGGACATACCTACAGTGAAGGCTTCTCCTTCATTCCTGAATTTACATGAAGTATTTTAATAGTAGATCATATTCATGGTATTTTTGGTACGTTTCTTTCTTTTTGTCAGTCAGTACTTAATAGAAGTTTAAGGAAGATCTTTTTTTTTTTTTTTTTTTTGGGTTTGGGGTTGGTACGGGGGGTTGAACCCAGGGGCACTCCACCACTGAGCCACATCCCCAGCCCTATTTTGTATTTTATTTAGAGACAGGGTCTCACTGAGTTGCTTAGGGTCTCGCTAAGTTGCTGAGACTGGCTTTGAACTCGCGATCCTCCTGCCTCAGCCTCCCAAGTGCTGGGATTACAGGCATGCGCCACTGTGCCCGGCTAGGAAGATCTTTTTCTATTTCTAGTTTGTTTCCAAACATCAAGAAAGGTGATATTCTATTAAATTTTCTAATTTTTTTTCCAGGAAATCATGTATGTGTGTGTGTGTGTGTGTAATACTTGACCTAATTTGGAAATATTTTTCCTTTCACCAGTAAACACAGCCATCCCTCAGTATCCTTGGGGGATTGGTGCCAGGATCCCCTGGGGATGCCTAGAAGGACAGATGCTCAAGCTCCTAATATAAAATATGGTGCCACTTGCATGTATCCTAAATGCATCCTCCTGTAGACCTTCAATCACCTCCAGGTTACTCTGAATATATAATATAATATAAGTGCTGTGTCAATACTTACTGTACTGTATTGCTTAGGGAATAAGGACAGAAAAGGAGCATGGACATGTTCAGTATAGGCACAACTGTTTTTCAAACATCTTCAGCCCATGATCTGCAAATATGGTACCCACAGATAAGGAGGGCTGATCGTACTTTATTGCATAATGCCTAGAGCACAGAAGTTTTCTTGTGCAATTGGAATACTATCATCAAAATGAAGAATTTCGATTTTATCACAATGTCATTCTTAAAAAAAATACTGTTATTAACAAACAATACAATAATTATACATGACACTTCTCTATCATCCATCCCAATATTGCCAGTAAGCACTTCCTCTTGTGGAAGACTAAAACCACATTCATGTATCCCACTCTGTTTCCATGTCTCCAGATTCTTCTGATACGCAGTTCCTCAGCCTTTCATGTAATGTCTTACTTGGGTCACTCTTTTAAGATTGCAGGACAAAAATACTTGGTAAAATTTCCCTTTGTATCTCTAGTGTCTCAAAAAGAACATTTTGGAATATTTTCAGGGAATCTACAGAAGGGATGCTGTGACTTCCTAGGGCATCGTGTCAAGAGGAATGTGATGCTCACGTTTTGAAATATTGACTGTTAATTCTAGTCACTTTAATTTTTCAAGTTCATTGACTTTAAACTTAACCAGGGAAATATTTTGAACTGTGTAAATATCCCAAAGCACACTAGTGTTTCACCCACGGTTTTAGCCACTATCGATTTTCTAACTTCCAGTCCGTACTTATTATTCTGCAGTGGAAAGGACATTCCCATCTCCTCAGCATTCATTTTTTTCTCACTATATCCTTTTCACTTATCTCTATCACTATGGATTTGTGAATTCTTAAATATTCCATTGGGTTTAATTGGAATTGTCATTATTAACTCTGATACTCAGCTTTCCCCAGATAGGGCCAGTGACAGCTTCTTCAAGTTGGTTTCTTTGTGTTTGATCATGTCATCATTGGTCCTTGGAGACTGAGTTTCAGAGGTCTCAGTCCATGGTTGGCCAGCTGCATTGCTCTGGGTCTAAGTTGAGACAGAACATCATGGCAGTAAGACATGGCGGAGGAAATCTGCACAATTTGTGGCACCCAGAGAGCAGAGAGCCATCATCAACCATTCAAAGAGGAAACACTGGTCTCTCAGTGACTGGACTTAGCTTTCCTAAAGAATAATGAGGGTCTTAATTCATTCGTGTAATTAACTACCAAGCACCTACTCCGTGTCAGACATTGTTGTAAGCACGGTGAAAATACAACCTCATCGTATCCATTGGCAGTGAGCTTAAAGGACTCTAAACAGGCTCTCCTCCATCTAAACACTCCCATCCCATGGAGCTAAAGAGAAGTTCTCATTTGTAGAAGGAAACTCAGTGACAAAAGTGCCCCTGACCCAAGACACTCAAAACATTAGGAATTTGCAGTTGCTAGATATGTGTTTTGTGTTGCACCTGAATCCAGAAAGCAAACTGCTGGTATTGAGAACATTTTATCTGAATCTTAACTGGGATCAGACTAGGATTCGATTCAGGTAGAAGAAGAGGCTGTGCCTTCTAATTAGTTTCAAGGGCTTCTGCAGATATGGGAGGAAGGGACACACTCTTGAGAAAGGTGGCCAGCTGGATGGAACTGAGTTTACCAAGGACAGCGACATCCAATGAAATGTCATTGGGTGTGAGGATTCCCACACCAATCAATTTGTCAGATCAGTGATGCTCAACTACTGAAAAACTTTTTAAAAAGCAATAATATAATTTGTTAACCCAAATGATATTTTAATTTACCCAAAATATCATTCTAACATGTCATTAGATGAAATTTATTGATGAGATGTTTATATTCTTTTTTCTTTTATTTTTTGTATCAAGGTTTTGGCGTCCAGTGCGTATTTACGTGCCACACCTCTCAGCTGGGCCCACAGTGGTATGAGCACTGAGTAGCCGCACGTGGCTTGTAGGAGCTTCCATATTGGACCACAGTGGTAGAGGATCTTGACACTCACGTTCATGTGTGAAGCCCATCACTGCCTTCACTCAGCTGTGTTTTTCTCTCAAGGTTGCAGCTCCGTAACAGCGAAGCAGGCATCTCTTTAAAGGTGTAACTTCCACAGTGTCTGGACTAAAAGCACTGCTTATTGAGTAGCAGCCAATTCAAGTTAATTGAAGGCTGAGGGTGTAGCTCAGTGACAGAGCATTTGCCTAGCATGTGTGAGACCCTGGGTTACATCCCCAGAGCTACAAAAATATAAGCATTTTTTCTTTACTAAATTGAATAAGAACTTATTGATCAATCGTCCGCTTTAGTCTCATGAATTTTCACTTAGAAGATTAATGTTACTTAAACTATCATTTTAGGACTAAAAATGTATTTTTCTCTGTTGGTTCTCTTGGGTATATATAAGCTGAGCTGCATTTTCAGCACAGGGATGAGCCCAGCACCCCATGCTACCTCATTTCTCCATGTGTGGCTTCCTAGAGACTGTCAGGATGGTGGGACTAATAGCCAGGATGGATGCCATTTGTGGTTCCTGCACCTGCCAGAGAGAATCCCTGGAGTGCTTATTAGGAATACAGATTATTACCAAAAGCAAAAAAAAAAAATCAACATGGTTCTTCATTTTTCACCATTTTAGTTGGAAAACTTTGGAAGATATGCAAATGCTCCAAGTCTGCATAGTATTTTACCATCCACAAAATATATTTGAGCTTTACCTCCTTTGATCCTTAAAACAGCAAGTTCCATCTGAGGGTAAATGTTAGGTACCCTGTCTGTCCTGGGAAGAAACTCGACCCTGGGTGCGATGCCTGAAATCACTTAGCTCACACAGCTAGTAGTGGTGGGTATAATTTTTATTCCAAGTATTTCCCAATGTCATAGGCCCAGTGGTTTATAGAGATTGTTTCCACAAGATACTCAAATTATATTGACTCCAGTCCCGACTGGTTAATTGTTGGGAATTAGGACCTTCCCATATATCCTCCAAAGAGTTCTGGGAGCTTCCCAGCAGCCACGTGCCCCTCAGTCTGGGTTTTGACTACCTTATGATGCTTCCTTCCTGTCCCCTGGGCTGCTAACTGCTCTGTGAGGCACCTCTGCCCTCTGCTGGTGACCCCTGACATAGCACCTCTCTGGCCATCCACAGTTTCATTCTTACCTGAGACCCACCTTCTCTATTCCCCTGGAAGCACCTCAGGGCCAGGCAGTCACCACAGCCAAATTTCACTGATACGTTCTTTAGAGGACAGAAAAAGGAAATACAACCCAGAGTACAACTGATAACCTCTCATAGATGTGGCTGCATTCTGAGCTGGGCCCATCTTCAGAGTTCCCCATCATTTGGACATGCTTCCAAATGTGAATACCAGTCCCCACCCTGACAGGCACTGCCATGGGGTGTGGAAAGAATGGCATGCAAGGTCAGGGAAATGAGGAACTTTTTACTCATCCTCCCCGGTCTATAGTTCACCTTTCAAATGCTCATTCCCTGACCTCTACTTGGTCTAGTGGGAGCCAACAGAAATGGCCGCTCCGCTCCGGGAAGTCCCTTCTCTCCCAGAGAGCTTGCATTCTGGTCTTGAGAGGAAGAAATGGAATTACAATGGAGAGTAGCCACCTACATCCTTGTGTTTTGGGTATTCAGACTGAAATGAGTGCATCTAGGATACGCCCACATCTTAGAATGGTCTTTCCTTTGGTGTAGGGTCAAGTTCAAGTCTGCAGAGCTCTCCTATTCTACAGAAGCTCAAATGTAGATTGTCTGCTTGTTTGAGAACATACATAAATCTCAAGAAGAGTATTCTCAAGAATATCCTGCAGACGTAGAGCAATCTAACTTCCCGATGAACAAGGAAGGTCTTCTCTAGGAAAATAACACATCTTAGCTTAAAAAGAACAAGGAGGAGGAGCAGGTGGAGGAGGAGGAGGAGGAGGAGGAGCTGCTTTCTTGGTTATTTTGCAAAAGCAAGAAAAGGCTGAACTCCTTAGTCTAAGAGTCTGTCTTTGGACCATTTCATCTGGTCCAGATTTTCTCCCCCGGGAAGTCTGTGCACCACCAGCTGTCCCTCTGCCTTGTCCTCAGTGAGGGGTTTCCCTGAAAGAGGATAGAAAGGGACAGCCTGCCCCAGTGAAGTGGTTCACATCCACCTTCTAGGAAGTGCTTCCTTAGGAAGCAATTTCTGCTGTTGATGCTTTTACCAACTGCTAAACCAATGCTTAAAGTGATGCTTTTACCAATTGCTAAACCAATCAAGGTTTCCAAACGCAGATCGAGGGTCCTGCAAGGGCAGTCAGTTACACCCGCTGTTACGCAAGCCTAGCGCTTTGCTGGGGCTCCTGTGGCTCCTTGAATGGCGCAAATGGAACAGGGCTTCACCTTTGCTGATGACTCAGTCGTTTAGAACCTCAATTACTCCCTGTTCTTCTAATACAATGAGGCCTTCAGGGAAACTGGGCAGGGCAGGGCAGTTCGTCCTGGTCTGTAACAGCCCCAGACAATTCCCCTGGAAGTTGGTCTCTGCTTTGCAGGATTTCTGCGTCTTACTTGGCTTCAGACATTGGTTCTGCTATTCCTTCCTCCTGCATCTGTAAATCCATTTTCCTGAGCATAGTCCTTCTTTCACATCCTTGCTGTGGGCTAAGTCGTCACATCCAACCTTGGTAGACCTGTTCCTAAGTGAAGAGGGTGTGCACTTTGAGGGAGGATCTCGAGGTCTTAATTGTTCTTTAATTGTTTCTTCTTTTTTTAGTTCTGTTGCTAAAATGCATTAATCTATTCGTTAACAAATAATTAAGTGCCTCTGTGTTCCTAACCTTGACTACATGTTGAAATCATCCGGAAACTGAAAGACTCACAATGCCAGGCATCCACCTCCAGAAGATTCAGATGTAACAGACCATACATATATATGACTTTGACCTTGAGATTTTTAACCTAAGTATGGCTTTGACCTTGAGATTTTCAGAAGTTTCCCAAGTGACTCTTACATGTAGCTGGGGACAAGTACTCCAGTTCCAAAGGCTAAGTGACTTCTTCAGAAGCCTACTAATGCCTGTGGGAATCCACCAGCTCCCTTACCCATGGCACCTGGCAGCCCTTTGCAACTCCAGGAGTCTTTGGAATTTGACCTTGTCTGTGCTTTTTGCTTCTTGGAATATTTAAGTTTTTAAGGATGCTGTTCCTGGACTTGTCTCTTTTGAATAATGTATAGAACATATGACTAGAAGGATCAAACCAAGACTAAAGTCTGACATCAATGCTATTGGTCAGTGACTCGTGATCATATCTTGATAATCTAGAAATCAGAGACTCTTCCTGGAACAGAATTTGATCTTGATATATAGAGAGCATAATCTGCCCCAAACATCACATCTTAATTCCTTCTTTGTCTTCCAGAATTGAAACTTAGATTAGCACAGAAGTCTGATCTAGAGGTGCAAAGATGTGAGTTATAGTTCTAACTTTACCACTTGTTTACTGTGTGTCCTTGGGTAAGTTGCTTAACCACTCTGAACTCTAGATGCTTCGTTTTGAAGTTTAGAATAATATATGCCATAAAAAAATTTACAATCAAAGAGTCCTTGTGATCATTAATTGAGAAGGATTGTGAATGCATGCTTTTTTTTTTAAAAAAAAAAAAAAATCAACGGTGTTATTATAAGGAAATATTTCTGAGGTGATTGGTGTTGGCTCTTGCACCTTCCTTTCTTGCCCAGAACTTTTAACTAAGTTGTTTAAACCGCATAGATTACTGTATTAAATTTATTTCTGAGACTAATACGGCACAAATCATTTAATATTTTAATTTTGGATGGGATTTCTTTAGTTTTAAATGGTTTTTGGGTTGGAACTAGGAAAGTGAGAAAACACACAAGTTTAAAGATGTGAAGTCCAGTCTTCTGAAAGAGAAAGGTCTCCAGGAGCTGCTGGCCTCCCGTCTCTCTCACCTGCTGTGAGCAGGAGTCAGGGAGGGGGGATGCCCAGCGAGTAGGAGGGGCACTTCCCAGGGCTGCAGGCCCAGAGCAGCTTCTTCAGGCAGTTCAGGTTGGACCGTGCTAGGGGCAGAGATTAACCTTCAAGTGCCACAGGGCCCGTTAGTTTGAGGGGAGAGAGAGAGAGTGAAGGAAGAGAAGAGAGACGCTATCAGGGGACAACCTGCAGCCATGCAGCCTCCCCCCACCCCCCATCTACCTCAAGGCAACCTGCTGCCAGGAGGTACATTGGTGGGCAGCTCCCTGCATCTTCCGACCTGGGCCCCACTGCCTCCCACCCTCTGCATTCCTAAGCTGCTCCCAGTCCAAGCGCCAGCACGTGGACCCTTCCTCTCCCCTGACAGGTTCTTCCCCTGCCCCCTTCCTTCACTGGCTCCTCCTGCAGGGGTCAGATCTGAGTAGTGCTCTGAAAACTGTCTTTCACAGGCTGTCTCCCAGTAAATCTCTGGCATGTCTAACTCCATCTTGGTGTCTGCTTCTGGAAGAACACACACTGGGCTATCCAAGTCGAGGTCTCTGTCCTAGGAGCCTTTCCCCAGCCGCCCAGCCGTGATCGCCCTCCCACGGTGCAATTCAGATGCCCCTCACGCTTCTCGAGTATCAGTATGAACATTGCCCTAGGGGTATTAGAATGTCCCAGTGCCAAAGAAAACAATTTGAAACATCTTTTAATCAAGATACTACAAACCCACTTCTAAGAATGTTGCTTGCTTGCTTAAGAAACAATACTTTGGTCCATGCCATCCTATTCCTGTTGCATATCTATTGGAGACTAGGGCAGTGGACGTGATGACGACTTTTGTTTAAACTTTTCCAGGAGTGGCCACGAGCAGGCCCCTTGCAGACCTCCAGCTCTTGCGAAGCTCCATGACCCAGGGCTCCAGGGGCTGCATCTCTCCGCACAAGTCCGCCTCCACGCCCACAGGCTGCTCCCAGCCTCTGACAGTTTGACCAGGAAACTGAGGTGGACCAGCTCCTGCAAGACTTGGGATTCCTATAACCCGCAGACTCGGGACTCCTGTAACCCGCAGCCTTGGCCCCAGAACTCCCTGTCCGCCTGGCGGAGGCTTCTGGACAGGCGAGGACACTTCCTGCCTGCTTCATGTGGCCTCAGACTGATCCTGCGATCCAGTAGGTCTCAGTCTTCCCCAGCCCTGCCCCACCTCCATTTTCTCCCATTCTTGTTTCCTCTAACAAAGTCTTGGGTGTGTAAGTCCATGTTGCTATGGCTTCTTGGAGAATCCAAACTAACTCTCGGGGTTCCTGCACCTTCACCCACCCCAACCCTGGTCATCAAAGGCCAGGTGGGCACGAAACAGCTGGGGCAGCTGGTCTTTGTTAGCGTAGGCATGACATCTGTCCATCTCTCTAGGATGAAGGAGGCAGGAATGCAAAGATGATCCTGTGAACAGGATGATCTGGATTTAAAAATGGAGTTGGAGTTCTTCTAACAGAAAGTAAGTCAGCTTTGATAGTGAGGACTGGCCTTGCTATTTAAGATTACCTGCAGGCATTTTTACTTATTGAAGGAACTAAATTGGTTGCTCTAAGATTTGGAGGGGGGTGGATGGGAGGAACTCCACATGTTTAAGCATGTCTTTTTAAAATTAATCTATTTTTAAATTATATTTTAAATGCAAATTGCATATATATTTTAAATGACACTGATAAACAAGAGCTGACATTTATGATATTTCAGTGTCTCTATCGTTTCTGAATATATCAAGCATGGAAAAATGTTTCCAAAGTAAAAGTAACTGGCATATGTAATTAAGAGTACTTGGTAAGTCTCAGGCAAAGCTTTCTGGTGTACTTCCTGAGGAGTAAGAGAAACGAGCGACTCTAATGACTGAGAAATGAATGCTTTTGCAAGTCAAGTAGTTTCCAGTTCTCTGCCTTGAGCAAAACTGAAGGAGTTGCTTAAATGATCTGTCAACTGAGAGATGAGAAATACGATTCTTGGCATTTGCCTCAGAAGGAGATTAAAGAATTGTGGGTTATTGTTATACGATAAATATTCTGGTTCTGCCTGCTTATTTGTGTAAGTCAATGTTTGCAAGCACTTAGATCTATGAAATGAAGGACAAAAATAAAATCGTTAGAGCGAGGGGCGTAGCTCAGTGACGGAGCACTTGCCTCGCATGCAAGAAGCCCCATTCCATCCCCAGCACCATACAAATAAATGAAGTCATTGGTTAATTAAATAAAATTGTTGCTAACCTTGTATCATTCATCCCTGCATACACAAACTCACTGGAAAACAATAAAAACAACAATGAATACTTTAATCTAGCTCATCAAAAAATGCATTTCAAAAACAATTTTACTTTTCCCGTTAATAATTATTTTCATGCTCAACAATTAATTTGTGATATCTTTGTTTTATGTTAATTAAGGTGTACCACTGATAACAATTTAAAACAGAAAGAAATTTTTTAAACTCTGAGAGCCTTCAGGGCACAGAAAAAGAGTTTTATTATAGAATTCAATTTATGTACCTATTTTGTAGTGCAAAGCAAGGATATTAACAATAGGCTTTGGAGCATAAAAATATGTTTCATTAGGATAATATTCTATTAGGGAAAGGCAATGAAAAATGAGTTCAAAGAGGAAAAGTAGTCAGATAAAATTTTATGTCCTCATATAGGAGCTTGTTTGTGTATTTTTAAATAGATAATGGGTATCATTGGATACACCTAAATGATAAATTCAAAGTAGCTCCATTTTTAAAATATCCATATTTATAATATTTATAATGTCAGAAATAACTATCCTGTGCAGTTATACTAACTTGTTTAGGCATGTGATACTTGATGGGGGAGGGGAATTTGTTTTTCATAATTTGAGATAAAAGAAAATGGACAAAAAAAAATGTCTGAAGATCACTGCTAATTCAGGAGTCAGTCTGAACCTTGGTTACACTTTAGAATCATCTGGAATTTTTTTTTTTTTTTTAAGTATTGGCACTCAGCCCCAATTCAGAACAAATAAATCAGTTTCTGGGGGTGGACCAGAACTTTTCAGTACATCCAGAGCTGAGAACCCCTGGAGGCCCAGACGAGGGAAGACCCCTCCAGGGGAGCTGGGAGTTGTCTGGAGTTTGTGGGAGGAGTAGGGGGCTAAACCTCTGGGGTCCTGGGGTAAAAACAAGGAGGACCCCAAAACTTCCCACGCCCCCCTCCCCTGCTTATTGTCTCTGGTGAGAGAGTTATGCCCAGTGTCTTGTGAGACTGTACCATGTCCCTGTCAGTGACTTCCAGCTCTTGGGGTCCCAGAAGCCCCCTCTCACACTGCTCCTACTTCTCACCATCAACTAGATCTAAGGCAGAAAGCTGGGCTGACCTCTGAGCCCGGTTGGTAAGAAGAAGAGAAGAGGAAGTTGAAGACAGGAACAAAAGACGGAAGCTCACTCTCTCAACCCTGGAGGAGCAGGTGGAGGTGTCCTGTTTGGGTCTCACCACCTCCAATTGATTCTATTGATCCTGATCCCTTCTAAGTCCTTGGGGAGGATTTAAACTTGACTATGCCTCACACACAGCCAGAGAAACAAAGGCCCCAAACTGCATGAACTACTGGGCCAGTGCAGTAAACAGAACCGGAAACAGACTTCTGGGGTGCTGGGCGAGGCGCCCTGGTGGCCAGCACGTGGT
This sequence comes from Glaucomys volans, assembly GCA_020662805.1. Lineage (NCBI taxonomy): Eukaryota > Metazoa > Chordata > Mammalia > Rodentia > Sciuridae > Glaucomys > Glaucomys volans. Next base: position 163,134 of record JAJEJO010002426.1, read on the forward strand.
CCTGGCACTTTGTCAGACCTGCGAATTGCTCAGGTAGCGTCAGCTGTGCTCCAGCTCCTGATGATCTTCAAAGGCCTCCTGGTGTTATGGAAAGTTTGTGACTGGAGTCCTTTGTCAAGCAGAAGATCCTGTCCCCAGGTCTGCCTGGGATGTCTGTGAGAAGCACCGACCTAAGAGAAGGGCTGGCCTGACCCTGCTAGGAGCTCCTGCTTCTGGTTTACCTGTTTAGATTTACAAAGCTCCTACATCCTTCTCCTGTGTCTTTCTCATACCATCAACATGTGACATCAAGCGATAACATTCACCAGCCCCACCCAGTTCTGGGAAAGGCCAAATGACAAAGGTGTGTCTCGCGTACAGGAGACCTTTGTCAAAGTTCCACACCTGGCATGCTCCTTCCGTGAACCTGTTACAACAAAACCACCACAAACTGGATGACTTCAAACAACAGAAATCCATTATTTCATAGTTCTGGAGGCCAGAAGTCTGAAATCAGTATCACAGGCCACAATCAAGGTGTTGGCTGGGCCACACTCGCTCGGGGAGTTCCAGGGGGCGAATTTAAGCTGCCCTCGCCTCTTCCAGCTTGGAGTGGCCACATTATTCTATCTCTGCCTTTATCTTCATACCTTCTCTGTGTGCGCATCAAATCTCCTTCTGCTTCCTCTTTTAAGGATAAATGAGATTGCACGTAAGTCTCAGATAACCCAGGATAATCTCTCCACCCTTTCTGTCACAATGTGGATACAGGTGCTATGGTTTCAGAGTGTGCCCCGCCCCAAAATATGTTGGGAACAATTCTCAATGCAACAGAATTGGCAGGCGGGGACTAGTGGAAGGTATTAAAGTCAGGAAGCTTCCACCATCATGATTGGTTGAGTGCTGATTATAGAAGGAGCTGGGCTGCAAATTCAATGCCTGTCTTGCACTCTCTTCCCATGTGATAATTTCCACCAAATGACACAGAAACATGGCCTTCACCAGATACAGCCCCTCAGTCTTGAACTTGCCAATCTCCAAACCATAAGCCAAGTAAACTTCTATTGCTTATAAATTCCCCAGTCTCTGATATTTTGTTGTAGCAGCAGAAAAATGGATTCCCACAACAGGTTTCAGGATTAAGTCCTGACATCTTTGAGAGCCGTTATTCAGTCTACCATACCTGGTGAGTGACATTACCCTGACTGTAATGAGCTGCCCATCAGTAGCCGAAACGTATCCACTGCATGGTCCCTGGTAGTAGCCTTCTCTGTGGGCTTGGCTTCTGGGCTCTTAAACTTGTAGTGCCACCTCCAACTACCAACAATACCTGATCTGATGGTCCCTCAAACTCCAGGTGTCTTCCCGAAATGGGAATCTGGAGAAAAATGCTTCAGATACTTGTTATCCAAGGATAGTATAGATGGGACATTAGGACAGTGGGTTCCAGAACTTGGCCTTCCCCCATAGGGAAGCCAGGGGCACTCATCTACCTAAAACTGCTCTGTGCCAGGGAGGTAAGGGATGGTAAGGGTCCTTCAATCCTAGGTGTCCTCATGGGGCTCTGCATAGTGGACGGAGAAGCTTCTCAGCCACAAGACAATCATAAAGGGACTCAAATTGAGCTGGAAAATCTGGAACCATATCTCCTAAACCTGACCTTGGATGGTGGTAGAAAAGGAGGGAAGAAGGGAACAAGGAGAAGCAGTGGGAAACATGAGCTCATGTCCATTTTTGGATGCTATTGGAAGAAAAAAGCCAAATACCAAGAGAGCAGGGATACAAAGTCTTGCCAGGGAACCTCCATCTACATGGTGCTTTTAATTGAGGTATGGATCAGAGGCATAATTAGCAGACATGAAGGGATCTCTCCAGACTGCTACAAAAATGGGTTGCTAATTTTGGAAACTTCTCTGTGAGTATTCTGCACGTGGTAAGTCCCATTCAGGATTTGTTGCCATTGGAATTTCCACTTGGGAGAAAAGAGTTTCATTCATGCAAAGCATTTTTAGACCTGGGTAATAGTTTCCTTCTATTCTGTCTCCACATCTGCTGTGCTAATTCTTTAATTCTAATTTGGGCAGTTGGACATTGTGTTTGGATTAACACCAAACTCTTTCGAACCAACAATAGTGGTGGGTAAAGGGTTTTCTTTTGGGTCTCAGGAGCATCAACTCTATCCATCTGTGGTATTTGGTCCATTCTGATTGAATCAGTCAGTAGTTCAAATGACTGAATGCTTTTGTTCTTTATTAATCTTTTTACTCATTAATTTTCTCACAATTCTCCAGTCACCTACTTCGTCAAATATACACATACGCTCCCACAGGTGTGTGCTGTCCCTCCTAATCTGGTGCCAGCTGCCATAGGACTCATAGGCCACTACAGTTGCCTCTTGAGAGTGAGTGGAATAATAGATACTAAATCCTGGAATGAGGCAAGTGTGGTGATGGTTTGGACCACATTGCATCTGAAAAACCAGTGACCTACTACAATATGTTCATCACAGAAACAAAGCAAGAGAGCTGGCTGGGACAGGGGGTGTGGAGAGTCAAGTTCAACTTGGTTCTGCCACTATTTGCTTTGTGACTTCTTTTCCCAGGGGACGTCCTCCAAGCTGTTCCCTCTGCCTGGAGATTTGTGCCTGTCTTGCTACCAGATGGTTCTCGCCTAGGCGTCAGGTTCTGGCCTTAATGGCGTAGTTCCTCAGGGAAGCCTCCCCTGACCCTGAGTCTGGTCTGCCTGTGGTCCCATTCTTTGCCTTATTTTTCTGAGCGTCTACTAGATGCCGGGCAACCTGCTGATGCTGGGCACTTGTGCCTGCCCTCCAGAAGCTGGCACAGGTGCTGTGGAGGGGAGGGGGCAGACATGGAGCTGACCTGCTCACAACAGAGTTGAACCATGACACATGCTATGAGAGGAAAGAAGGGAATGAAGGGTATGGTGAGGAAATTGCCACAAGGCACAATCAGGTCCCTGCTGTAAAGGGGAGACCTCAGGATAGTTCTTGCTCAGGGCCTGCTCCAGGGCTGTGACTCGGAACCCATTAAGCCCCATGTACAGAGGCCTACTAAGCACCAAGCTGTGCTGCTGCTTCTCCTCCAAGCCCTGCGCCTGGTCAGTACTTGACTGTATCACCTTGTGCTGGGCACAGGCCCTGACCTGTTGAAGCATCAGGCAATTCTGGGAGGTGAGAGATTCCTTGGCATTGGCCTACATAGGCAGGGTTCATTACAGGCTCTGATGCCGATCGAGGATTTCCTGTGGGGCTGTGAGGTAGCTCAGTGGTTGGTCACTTGCCTCGCATGTGCAGAGTCCCTCACACTGGGGGTGGGAGTGGGGGATTAGCTAGGAAGCAAGAACAGAAACCGAAGAAAAGAAGGGTCTGCGTGTGAGCATAAATTGTGCGGATCCCCAGTTTCTCTTGCAACAAGTATTGAAAAGATGGTGCCTGGTGGCCACATCTGTACAATATGACCATGCCCCTGACAACAGCTGACGGGCCCAGACAACAGAGCCAGGGCAAACACCCAAGCTGAGCAAGAGTACTTGGTATGACCACCCTTCCCAAGGTAGATCAGTCAGGTTGTTTCTCCAGGGTTTTCCAAATTGGATCTAAGGAAAGTCTCCAAATGTCAGAAGTTGGGAGAAGCCAGATAGTCAGGAGGATCACAAGTTTAAGCCCAGACTCAGCAACCTACCAAGACCCTGTCTCAAAATAAAAAATAAAATATAAAAAATGAGAAAGAGGATGTGTGGAGTTCTGGTTCAATCCCCAACACTATCAAGAAAAAAAAAATCCTCCATTCTCAAAACTGGATGGGATTGGTTTTTGTTACTTTGTATCCCAAAGGCCCTGAGGAGCATAGATCATCTGCTGCTGGACAAGGACAAAGCAGGACCACGCTTGGCTTCAGGCAACTGCACCCAAGGCTCAGGCACTAGTGAGCAGTTTCTCCCCCTTTCACAATGATTCTTTCAGAGAATTCATTTGCAAACATTATTATTTCTGTTTTGTTTTTGCAGTACTAGGCATTGAACCCAGGGCCTCATATATCCTAGGCAAGTTCTCTACCAATGAAGTACACCTCCAGCCCCTTTTTATTTTTATTTTGAGACAAGGTCTTGCTAGGTTGTGGAGACTCGGCCTCAAAATGGTGATCCTCCAGCCTCAGCCTCCTGTGTACCTGGGACTGGAGATGTGTACCACCAGGCCTAGCTTGAAGATACTATTTTGAAAATATGAATATCTCACAGTTTCCAATATTGACCTTAATTTTGTCATTATAATATTAATTCAACATAATTTAGCAAGGGATTTTAAGCTTCTATTGAGTGTCTGGGACATCATTCTGTTCTGGGAACCTGCATAAAACCTCCATGTCCTGCTGTAGCCCATGAGTTTGCTAGAGCTGCCGTGTCCGGCCACTGCAGACCGCTGGCTTCAACAGCAGAAATGTATCATCTCCCAGTTCTGGAGGTCAGAAGCCTGAGATCAAGTGTTGGCAGCATTGGTCTCTTCTGAGAACAGGGAGGGAAGGGTCTGTTCCAGGTCTCTCTCCTTGGCTAGTAGATGGTGTCTTCTCTTAGCTCCATACCATCTTCCCTCAGTGCATCTGCATCCACCTTTCCTCTTCTTATAAGGACACCAGTCACTGGATAAGGGCCCATCCCTCATTTTAATTTATTTACCTCTTCAAGACTCTGGTCATATGCTGAAGTACTGGGGACACGATTTCAACATATAAATTTTTGAGGAGACACAGGTAAGCCCACAACAACCTTCGTTATTTTAAGCCAGCAAGACTTGGGTATTGTCTGTTACCGCAGCATAACCTAGTCACCCTGACTGATACAAAGAAACAATTGCATGCAGGCTCAAAATGACAGCGTCAGGGTTGATTCCATAATCTGGCTATTGTGAATTGTACTGCTATAAACACTGCATTGGTTGTATCGTTGAAATTCACAATAGCCAGAATATGGCATCAACCTAGGTGCCCATCCATGGATGTATGGATCAGGAAAATGTATACACGCGCGCACACACACACGATGGAGTTTTACTCAGCCATTAAGAAGAATGAAATAATGGCATTTGCTGGTAACGGATGGAAAGGAAATGAACATCATGCTAAGTGAAATAAGCCAGACTCAGAAAATCAAGGGTTGAATGTTTTCTCTCATATGTGGAAGCAAAAGCAAAATAAAGTAAAGAAGGCAGTGAGGGAGGGGATCTGACATCACAAGGATCTAGGGAAGTTCAGTGGAGTAGAAGGAGGAGAATGAGAAGAAGGGAGAAAGGAAGAGGAAGGGAAAGAAAAACAGAATGAATCTAACAGAACCATGTTATATACATATATAAATGTACCAAAGGGCATAGCCCCTTTATGTATATGTAGAAAGTACCAATCAAAAATAAACAAAGGACTGGGGATATAGCTCAAGTGGTAGAGTGCTCACATGCAAAAGGCCCTGGGTTCAATCCCCAGCACCACAAAATAAATAAATAAATAAACAAATAAATAAATAAATAAATAAAGCTGTGAAAGGAAGATCAGTAGAATAGAGGAGAGAGAAATGGGGGAGGGAGGAAGACAGGAAAGAGAAGGGGAATGGAGATTGAAATCAATTCCTCCGATCTATAATTATGTCAAAAGGAATCCAGATACTACATATGAATAGAATGCTCTAATAAAAAATGACAGCATCTTTGAGTTGTCTGTGCATATTTACAATCCTGTTAAAAAACACACCAGGCACTTTATGAAAAAAATTATGTGCATCAAAGCCATGAATAAGTTAGCCCACACCTGTATTCTTAGAGCTCGAACATCAATATTTTTAGGAACCTTCAGGCAGGAAAGCTAATCATCTCTTTCCAGGCAGACAGGAAAGCCCCATCCACAGGACTCCCTGCCCTGTGCTGTGCCGTGTTGTGGCTGCTACCTTCCCACCTCTCTGGGATCCAAGATGGTGCACCAGTCACCCAGGCAGATTTCCTCCCCTCGGGCTTGTCCCTGGGTGCCAACACCCGGAAGCCTGTCACTCTCCTTGACTGTTATGAACTCTGATGCTTCCTGCTCACCAAGGTGTTATCATCTGAGTGGTGACAGGTTAATTCCTTAATCACCTGTTCAAGTGTTTCCCTGGTCACCAGGCCTCACCTCCTGTTTCCTCATGGCTCTGACATAGCCAGAAAGTTAGAGGTGGTTTCCTTCTCCTGGGAAGATTTTTCAAACTCAGGAGAGTTCCCCGGGGGGGACAAAAATACCCTGTTATCACAAAATTGGTGACTATAACAAAAGAAATTTATTCTCCCAGAGTTGTGGAGGCTAGATGTCCTAAATCAAGGTGCCACAAGACCATGAACCTTCTGAAAACACTTGGGACAATCCTTCCTTGCCTTTTCTACCTTCTGGGGCTGGCACCTGGCTTCCTTGGCTTTCTTGGTGGCGTTGCTCTGTGTCCATCTGCACAGGGCTCCTCTTCTGTTTCAAGTCTACCTCTGCTTTTCTCTCATGAGGACGCTTGCCATTGGATGCACAACCCGCCTGGATAATCCAGAATGAAAACATTATCCCAAATAAGATCACACACCCAGCTTTTGGGGATTAGGATGTGGCTACTTCCTTTGAGGGGGCCACCTTTCAACCCACTACACTGCTTCATAAAACATCTTCCAGGACAAGAGTGGGATGTAAATGAAGCTCATGTGTCCTCTGCTGGCCCTTTCTTCACGGGTTGGTCTCCTCACAGCTTCTGAATAGGAAAAGCTCACTGTCTTCCTTTCTCACCCCTCACAACACCCTGTGCTTCCTGAGCTCTTCGCTGCTGGCACCAGCTGTGTAGGAATTTTGCCCCACCCAACGATGCCTTAGTACTCAGACACTCCCCGATGTCCTACAATCCAATTAGCCTGCCTACCTGAAATTAATGCTGCCCCCACAGGTTAAGGACTCAGTTCCACAAAACTGGAATCCCTCCTTCCGATTCCTATCCCAAGTCCAGGTTGTCGCCTGTGCTTCTGACCCACCAGCTACAAGTCAGGTGTTCCATGGTCCCCTGCCCTGCTTGGTAACTTGCTAGAATGGCTCACAGAACACTGGGGACCCTTCACTTACAAAGCATGCCAGTTCATTGTAAAAGGACAAAACTCAACTCAGGAGCAGCCACAGGGAGGAGATGCAGAGGAGGTCAACGTGGAGGGAGGAGGGCACCCACCCAGCTCTGGTGTCCTTCCCAAGGGTGCCACCCTCCCAGCACCTCCCTGTGTTCAGTGACCAGGGAACCCTAGGGCGCTGGGGTCAGGGATATTCAGGGAGACTTCCTCACAGGCCGTGGTCTCCAGCTCCTCGCTCCTTCCCAGAGGCTGGGGGAGGGGTGAGGCTGAGAATGACGAGCTCCTGATCATGGTGTGGTCTTTCTGGAGACCAGTTTCCTTTCAGGACCCCCAACTCACTGGAACAAAAGACTTCTTCCTGCCACCCAGGAAATCCCAAGGAATTAGAGCTCCGTGTTAGAATCAGGGTTAAAGACCAAAGGTTAGAACAAAAGAGGCAGCTAGAACAATTTATTTATGTATTTGTTTATTTCATGATCCCAGGGATTAAACTCCCTCTACCACTAAGCTATACTCTCAGGGCTTTAAAAAAATATTTCCTTTTGATACAGGGTCTCAGTAAGTTGTTGAAGCTGACCTTGAACTTGCAATCCTCCTGCCTCAGCCTCCCAAGTCACTGGGATTACAGGCAGGTGCACTGCACCCAGCAAAGTCAGTCTCCTTCTACTTCCCCCTTCTTCCCTCAGCCCAGAATACACATGCTTACCATTGACTAATTCTGTCCAGGGTTCTAGAGGGTTAATGTAGTTCTTCCACAGACATTTATATTTTAAATTTGAATAATAGGACATTGCTAAATGTGGAGGAAAAATTCTCTTTTTAAAATTTTGGACATTGGTAAGGGATATATTTCTGGAAGAAAAGAGGGAAGGGAGTGGTAGGGTGCCTTCCACTTTGTGTGTGTGTGTGTGTGAGAGAGAGAGAGAGAGAGAGAGAGAGAGAGAGAGAAATACAGAATTAACTTTCAAAATCGCCTCAATGAGCTAGTTGCTGAAGTCAGGAAAGTTAAACTTAACAAGGATAATACTCTAATATAACTAATAAAATAGTTATTTTTCCCTTTAGTGCTTACAACATGTAGGAGCTGTGCTAGTTTTTAAAATGAATGTCCCCATTTGATGTCCAGGGTTAGCTATGTGTTAGCAAGATGGAGGGGAAAAAAAAAAAAAAACTTGCTTCAAAGTGGTTCCCACAGAAAAAAAATCGGAAGCTTTTAGTGGGTCACAAGTTCAGCAGAGGAGTAATATCATCAGTGTGTGTGGCTGCAAAAGGGGCCACAGGGTCAGGCTGTTTTCATAACTCATGGTGCCCAGATCAAGGGTGGTAAATAAACCCGATTTAGCAAGAGGCTGCCTATTGCAACCCATCAGCTGAGCTCAGGGCCTGGAGGGACACAAGATGAAGGAGGGGACTTCCAATGTCATAGTTTCTTATTTGTGGAAAGAGCCTCTTCCTTGATCCTGGCTGGCTTCTTGTTCCTTGGAGACGGCTCAGACATTCTAGGAGAAAAGCTTAGATCTTCCCTTTGGCTCTCTCTCCTGCCATGGACCCAACCCTGAAGTGGTCATCCCTGGGCTCCAGGTCTTCACTCTGCCTCCGTCCTGGGGCATCCCCAGGCCTCCTTCCTACTAGAGTGGTCCAGCCCCTAACTTAAAATCCTTTCATTCCTACTTGAAGATCCAGCTGCACCCATTCTTGCTTGAGCCTCTCTTCTCTGTAGGTCTCCCTGGGACAGGGACCGATGATAGGGCAAGGAGAGGGAGCCTCTCCTTGGAAGAGGAAGCCTCTGAGGCAGGGTTCCAGGGAAACAACCAGAACAGGGCTGGTCACCCGACCAGGGGGGAACAGCTGGAGGAAATGAGAGCCAGGAGAAGACTTCAGGAGAACCCAGAGCTAAATGCCATCAGGGATAATTCTAGCCATCTTCTGTTGGATAAATAGCTCCAGACTCCACCCTCCATGCTTCTACATTCTGCTTATTTATCTTAACCTTCATGAGACTCTTAGGAAAATTCAACACCACTCATCAAGGAGAGGACTGCTTAAGCCACTTGTCTGAGATCTAAGAGCAGAGTAAACGGCAGGGCCAGCATTGTCCCCAGAGGGCCCGATCCTATTCTCCCCACGGTCTACCCAAAAGGAGAAAGTGAGGAGATTTTTTTAATTCTTCACACCAGAAGATAAATGTAGGAACAGGGGCCAACATTCCAGGAGGCAGATTTTTGGCTCAGTCAAGGCACGGATTCTGTTAATAGTCAAGGCTGCCCGGCAATGAGTGGGCGGCCTCTGGGCCCTGAGCCTCCCAGCATGGGAGCGGCCACGCAGAAGCCGGTGGACCATCTGCCATGGGTATATTAAGGAATTCCGCCCTGAAATGAAGGTCAGTCCAGGAGAACTTGAAGACAGGATATATATGCTTTGTTCAAGAAAGAACCTAACAGATTCTAACCTCCAAAAGCCTGGCACTCTAGGACTCCCCAAGTCTGACACACTCCTTTGTGATATTAAATCCACAACAGCCAATGTCATCTGATCCTACCAGAGAAGAGCAGTGTTCCGGCTGGCTTGTTCTGATTGGCTTCTCCTAGTCCATCCTCTCCCATTCAGAGTTCATTTCACACTCATCCCATTTTCTTCCCTAATGCAAAGAAGAACTTGGTGCACTGAGAGTCCCCTGAGAGCCCTCCTGGGACATGAATAAGACCTGAATTCTCCCCTCTCCCAGTCAATCACAGCACCTGTGCCAAATACCAATCCGCACTTTATAACCAAGTTTACTTTCGCAGGCTGTGTATTCTAAGAATCTGGCATAAGAATTTCTGGCCTGCTCTGATACATGATGGTTCTCCATTCCCCGTGGTGTTGCGTGTCTTTATTCTGGAGGCCTAAGCGCTCTGACACAAGAAAAGAGGGATCCGAATTCCGTAGTGACGACGATCGCTATCTCTTGGTACTTACTATGGCCGGGTCCCATCCCGAGCTCCTTAAATGTATTAACTCATTTAATCTTCCTGACAACTCCGTGCTGTAGACTGTATTCAAATCACTCCCATTTTTTTTTTTTTTTTTTTTTTTTGCGGTGCTGGTGATTGAACCCAGGGCCGTGTGCTTGCAAGGCAAGCACTTTACCAACTGAGCTATATCCCCAGCCCACCCCCATTTTTAAGATAGCCATTGTCCACCCTTAAACCGCACTCTCCTGCCTGGAATGTGGGCCTGCTGACAACCCAGGGACCCAGGGTGGGTTTCCGCTTCCCTGGGCTTCCACCTTCTCAGCTGTACAATGCAGAAGAGTCTGGTGCTTCAGAGCCACCGCCAGCTTCTGAGAGGCAGCTGTCAGGGCAGAGGCCGTGCAAACGTGGTTCAACATGCACACCCATCAGCAGCCCAGGACCTCCACCCTCCCAACAGGAGAGGCGCCTTAGTCTGCCTGCGGAGCTCTCCACACAGCAAGACGACTTCATTCGACTCGGAAACCCGTTCCCCAGGTGGCATGCTGTTCTCTGCAGCAGTTACAGCCCATTTCCCCCATTTATTCCTGAATGCAGCTGGATATCCTAAAAGTCATTTATCAGCAGTCTTCAACCTCCTCTTGCCCATAGTGCATCAGACACTGTGATAGGCTCCATGTCAATGGTTATAGTTTGGTAAAATTGGACTGGGTAGCTGTTTTAGGGTTGGAGTAATGGCTGTGAATCTTCTCAGTTATAAAGCTAAGAGATAAAAATCTAGTTTTTGTTCAAGTAAAGTTTACTAATTTTCTGTCACTGTGACAAAATACCTGAGATAATCAGCTTATAGGGAGGAAAGGTTTCTTTTGACTCATGATTTCAGAGGCTTCAGTCTGTGGTTGCTTGACCCTGTTGCTTTGGGCCTGTGGTGACACAATGCATCATGGTGGGAATGTGTGGTGGAGAAGGCCTGTTTACCTCACAGTGACTGGGAGGTAAAAGAGAGAAAGGCAGGGACCAGGGTCTCAGTATCCCCTCAAGGGCATGCCCCAATGACCTAACTTCCTTCCACAAGGTGCTGCCTCTTAAGGGTTCTGTCACCTTCCAATAGTGCCAAGCTAAGAACCAGCCTTTAACACCTGAGCCTTTGGGGAGCATTACAGATTGCTTAAAGGGCAAATCCGTTCTGATCCAGATTCTTTTTCCCTCTTGCGGCTCCCCTCTGCCTCGGGAATGGGAGACGTTGTATTCCACTCCTGACAGGAAACGGGCAAGAGCAGACCATTGCCCAAATCCCACACATCCCTCTACTCACATTACCTTGCTGAGCACCTAGATGCGAGGCTGGGCTGGATGGCTGGAGGGTTGACAGCTCGACTGTCAGCCCAGCTCGGTGACCTCTTCCCAAAGAGGGCTCCTCCCTCTCCCTGGGTGGCAGCTAGTGTAAAAGCTCTTCAGTGGCTATTTGTGGCAATTGGACCAGAATGCAGCCATCTGGGACAGCTGGACTCCCCCCTGGGGTTTCTCTGGGTAGCTATGCCTATTTCAGGGGTGCTGACATTGCTTAGCAGACCTTTGGAAATTACTTTTAAAGCAATTTGTGAGAGAAGGATCATATTTTGTGAACCCCTCCGTGGTAGTGAGACATGTTCTCTGTGGACCGATTTGAGTTCTTGCAAAGGCATGAGTCATTCAGAGTGGAGTCTGGAGCCTGAGGTGGGTGCAGAGGCTCGGTCACGCTGTTTTGAATGAATGTCAAAGTGTATCAAGAAAGCAAAGGGACTGCTTCTCTTGTGTGTCTGCCAATTAGCACTGACAGCAATTCCTTGAGATGAACTGCACCCCAAAAATGTTTTGAGCAAGGGAAGAACTGTTTGATTAAGGCAGCCAGAGCGAGAATCCTGTTCTCTGGATATTAAATATGTGATCTAGGGGCCGGGGACATAGCTCAGTTGGTCGAGTGTTTGCCTTGCTTGCACAAGGCCCTGGGTTCAATCCCTAGCACCACCAAAAGGAAAAAAAAAATATGTGATCTAGGGCAAGATCCTCTCTGGGCCTCTATTTCCTCATCTGTAAAGTGGGAGGGGTGTGGACAAGAGCACACCATTCTCCCCTGGAGCCCTGGCATTCTGGATTCTAAGGACAAAGCTTTCTATGGCGGCTGTTCCCAGCCCCATCTCTCATCTGCATAGGTCAGTCCTGGGCAGTCTGTTTTATATACCATCTGTCCATTGCCAAACAGCCTGACATTTCTAGTTATTTAAACATGATTCCTAGAGTGGAAGGAGCCCAGGCTGGAAGATGTCCATCAGGCTGCTTATGGGTGCTACCTCTCCCACCATGGGTGGCACTGGGCAAGCCTTGGAGCCTCTGGTTCCTCAAAGACAAATGGAAAAGGACAGTCCCCACCCCAGGGGAATGGTGTGGCCTCAGTAAGATCTGCAATGTCTCAGCACAAACCTGCTGGAGGAAAGCGCCAGTCAGTGCAGGCTGCAGGACTGGGTTACCACGATGGCTGCTGTTCCCCTTCCTACCCTGGATCTCCTCTCTAACAGCCACCAGGGTCAGGGATCTGGCGGAGGGGAGGACGCACTGCTGCCCTCAGCAGCATCTCTCTTGGGATAGGTTTGTTTTTAAAAAGTAGCAATAAAAGCTGCTAATTGCTCCTCCCTGTTCCCAGCTCTTCCCCTTGGGGCCTGCCACACAAGAGTTTGGCCTGTCTGCATGGAACAGGTCTCCCTGCTGAGTGCTAGATATAAACTTCCTACTGCCTCTCCAGAGTCCTCATCTCGGAACTTTCTCTAATTGTTCCTCTTATCAGAATGGATTTTTGTTCCTTAGCAGTTCTGACTCCTGCTTGACGGGAACCAGCTTGTCCTAGTCCTTAAAGTGGAACACACAGAATAAAGCAGTGAGTGGGGCTGGCCTGGGCTCAATAGAAGAGGACTGTCACAGCTGCACATGACAATTGCTGGGGTCCCTGGGGTCCAACCCCCACCCAGCACCACTTATAGATTCCCCAAGACTTTGACACCATTATCTTTAAGCTTCTAGGTGATTCCAACATAGCCTAAGTTGGGAACCCCACTGTTCTGGATGCTTATTCCTCTTACTGTGGTCTCACATCACAATCAATTTTTGCCAGTTTATTCACCACCATGTTGAATCACGTTTAGTCTACTATTTAAAAAAAATTACTATGTCTTATGTGATATAGTGAACAACCATGGATCCTCTCTTCTCTATTGTA
>JAJEJO010002426.1:176536-189420 GCA_020662805.1 Glaucomys volans
TTTTTTTTTTTTTTTTTTTTTGCTTAAATTGTCTTTTTTCTATAACCTGGAAGTCAGGAAACTACTTCTGAAAAGGGTCAGATGTAAATACTTTAGGCTTTGCAGGTTGCATGGTCTCTGTCACAAGTAATCAATTCTTCCATCATAGTTCAAAGCAGCCATAGACGTCCATAAACAAATGAATGTAGCTATATTCCAATAAAACTTTATTTACCAAAACAGGCAGCAGGCCAGATTCGCCTACAGGCTGTAGTCTGCCAACCCCTGTGTAAATAATCAACTTTATTTTGGTTCTGAATTCTGTCATGCAACACATTTTCCCACCACAGGTGATCATGATAGAGCTCATACCCTCCACCTTCCTTTGATCAACAAATTGAATAAGTAACTTTATTTCTATCTAAATCATTGATAAAACAAACAAAAAAAGCACCTGTGAAAACCATAATGATGTGCCACTTCATACTCATCAGGAAGGCTATTATAAAAAATAGGAAATAACAAATGCTGTCGATGATGTGGAAAAATTGAGACTCTGGGCCTTTGCTGTACAATAAAATTGTATGACTACTGTAGAGAACAGTATGGCAGTTTCTCAAAAAAATAAGAGAATTACAATATGATATGCTTTGGAGGATATGCCCAAAAGAATTGAAAGCAGGGACTTAAATAGATATTTGTTCACTAATATTCACGGCAGTATTATTTTCAATAGGCAATAGGTAGAAACAACTCAAATGTCAAAGGATGAAGGAAGAGCAAAACGTGATATATATATACATGTAGTGGAATGTTATTTTCAAAAGTAATGGAAGTCTGACCTACTGATGAGCCCCAAGGATGCTGTGGTAAATGAAATAAGTCAGATGCAAGAAGGTAAATACTGCAGGATCCCATGCAGTACATAAAGTTGTCAAAGTTGTAGAGATGGAAAGATCAGAGGTCACCAGGGGCTGGGGCGGGTGGGGGTGGAGTGGGGAATTATTGTTAACTGGTACAGAGGTTCAGTTGGGAGAATGAAAACTTTCGGAGTTTTCATGATTAGCATTGATGGCTGCCCAAGGTGTGAATGTACTTAACACCACTGAATGCCCCTGACATGCGTCTTCCATCGATTTGGCCATTTTCCCACCACAGGTGATCATGATAGAGCTCATAAGTACCTCAGCACGTCCGCTGATCTATTAGCACACCTACTCACCTACCAGCTCAGTCACCTGTCAAGGGAAGAATGGAGTTCGGCTTTTATTCTAGAGGAGATGTGATGAAAGGCCTCAGGACCTCCTGGGGACGAGCTTGCAGGCTGCCCAACTGGGCATGGTCCCGAGATGCTTTGTCTAGGGTCCCCTCAGCTCCCCAACCTGAACACATACCTGGGGAAACCTTCCGGGGACCCCATAACAAGCATACAAGTAACCCGGGTCCTTTTCTTCCATGTTTTTGCAGATCTCTGCCTATCATACAAAATGCCCACAATAGAGCCAACCTTCAGACTCGCGGAGGCTGGTGGGGACGGAGCGGCTCTGCGGTGTGTCGCGCCCTCTAGTGTTGACTCGGGGGAAAGGTCAGACAGACTGACTTTGGAGACTCGCCTGTTTGGCATTTCTGAAACTCGTTGGAGTTTGTTGCATGATTTCCACATGGTAACTACAATTCTAATGAAAATGTTCACGGGTTAATTGGAAAACATCTAGGACTAAGATAACTGTCAAGAAAGTAAGGGAAGAAAAAAGGACAAAAGAAAAAGGGAAATGAGGTTTTTTTTTTTTTTTTGGTTTTAGTTCTGTTTCTCAAGACAATGCTCTATGGAGGTAAAAGTCATCCTAGAACATACGATTTGCTACGGAGCACTGGCGATTTCCACTTCTTCCATTTATCCCTCTTTCACCGTTATCTCACACTTCCATGATATTTCTTATGTTACTACAAAGTCAAAGGGTCTTCCCTCTAACCTAAAGTAAAGAACTATAGCAGAGAAGCTTTAACAGACCCTTATCCTGTAAGGTTTGCTTTGAGATTTTTTCTTAAAAAGAAAGGGCTGACTCAATGTTTTGGAGGTCACAGACTCAAGAAATAATGAAAACTATGTCCTGATCCCTTCCTATCCTCCTAAAATGCCACAAACCTGCTTGAAACACTCAAACACAATTCTAGAAGACTCAGGCTCACTAAAATCCATTCTTGGACCCCAGATTCCTACATAGAAATTCAAAAGAAGCCACAGAGAGCAGAGCTCACTCCTTTCGTGGGGTATGTGGTCAGAGGTGAGGCGGAGAGTGTGGGCAGCCTGCTCCTGGCACTGAAGCTTGCTATTTCCAAGACTGTCATATGCACTGGCTCAAGATCCCTCACAGCCACCTGGTGAGGTCAGCAGGGGCACAACCACTCAAAGCAAGCTGACAGCCACTAGGGGACACGTTAGAGAAAGGCAGACAGAAAACAAGGACACTTTTGACGTTAAAGTCAAACCCTCATAAAATATTTACCTGTCTTCTATATGCCCACAAAATCATGGCTTTTTGTGCCAATAGTCACAGTGAAGGGAATGATGGTAGAAATGGTCTTATAATGCTTGGGGGAGGCAACAGCATCCCCTGGACTACACCCATCCGTGTGGTGGTGAGCTATACTGACCCAGGTGTTTGCAGGCAAGACTCTAAGATGCTGGCCACTGAACACCAGGCCTTTCATGAAACTAATCCGTGTGTTTTCATCCTACCAACAGCATCATCTTCCCACCACCCCCAAGGATGTCCAGGTCAATGCCCCAGGTTGTCTGTCAGCCCTTAGCCTATGTTCTGCAAAGATCAGTGATGCATCTTGGTTTCTCATTGGCCACCCTAGCACACTCCAGGCACAGAACTTGGTACAGAATCCCACCTTCAAACTCCAGTCGAGAATCTTTTGTCAGTAGACAGCCTTCAAGAAGCAGATGCCAAGCATTTGAACAGGGGAAGTGCCTGTGTGAAAAGACAGTAGGAGGAAGATGGGTAAATGTGGGAGAGCCTCTCTTTGTAAGCAAAGAGAAGTTGGGTGGAAGCGTCTTAGAAAACCCTGTAGTTTAGGGAAGGTTCATTGAGTCAGGTGTCGGTGTGTCCCTGGGACAAAGTCAGCCATCTAAAGAGGATGTGTCTCTGAACAAGTTGGCTTTCACAGCCTTGCTACACTCATTTGTTGATGGTCACTGTGGTTTGGTGCAAATGCAGGCCCTTGGTCAGTCTTGCTCCCTGTCATTGGAGACCTGTGAGTACATTCTCATGACCATCCCACCTTCTATCCTGCTGGCTCATTTTAACTCTCCACCTTCATTGCTGGGGTCTCAAAACTCTTCCACCATCCATCATCCTTTGCGTCTTTGTCACCTTTATAACCTTTGCTTCAGGGCCCCTCCCTGGACTGCCTTCATTGAAAACACCTTTAACTCTGCGGACCTCTCCCACTCTGAGGTGCTCTTCTGGTCCAGTAGACACTACTAGATGTCGAGTCCCACATCCTCCTTCCTCACTGAACCTTCTTTCTGTTCGTGGTGTTCGCCATCTTTTCCTAAGACAGTGACTTTCAAACTTGTGCTGCATCAGAATTGTCTGGAGGGGTTGTTAAAATACAGTTGGCAGGGTTTCAACTCCAGAACTTCTGATACACTAGGTCTGGGGTGAGGCCCAAGAATTTGCTTTTTAGCAAGTTCCCAGGTGATGCTGATGCTGTTGATCCAAAAATTTACACTTTGAGAACCACTGATTTAAATCCATCCTCATAAGCTGGGCTCCCACCCAGGACTGGTGCAGGAGCCCTGAAGAAAGCTAATAATTAAATGCATAGCACTCCAGTGGTAATGACTGAGCTCTGACGGAGGAAACTTCTAGGCCCTGGTTAGGGAAAGATTTTCTTTTGTGCTTGCCCCACATGAATAAAGAAGCAGGTACACCTAGTTGGCACTCCCAGCCATGCCACAGCGGCAAGGTGCAAGCCATGGCAAGAAGCTGATCACCTGGACAGTGAGAGATAAAGAATCGGAGTCCTTAGTGAGCTTATGGGGCCACTGAGTCAACAAATCCTGGAGTCTGACTTATCTCTTCCCCTCCCTTTAAGTTAAATAATTCATTTTCTTAATGACTTGTGAGAGGTTTTCTGTTACTTGCAAGCAAAAAATCCTAACCTAGAAACACCAAACCCAGACCTACCCAACTATTCCTTGACTCTACTCCTACTCCTAAACAGATGAATAGTTTTGAAAAAATAATTATACAACAAGTTGACTTGATTTGCTTCAAAATTCTGACTGCAACTATCACGTGGCATCTACAAATGCCTGTCAATGCTCTTACAATTCGCTAGAACCTTCTCTTCCTCACTTTCTGTGATGGTTATTCCCAGCTTCTCCTCTCTCCCAGATCACCTACCTATCCTCCTGCTGTCTCCGTCAATGGTGTTGCCCGACACTTCTTAGAAAGGTGGTCACAGGCAGAAAACAGCCCTCCCATCCCTACCACAAAGTCCCTCGTCTTCCTTGTTTGTCTCTGCCGGCTTTATCTTCCCTCCTGTTGGAGAGGAGGAAGGACACCTTCCACTTTTGCTTTGGGTTTTGTGTTACTCAGCATTTCGTCATTGTGACCAAAATACCTGAGAAAAACAACTTCAGGGAAGAAGGTTTTATTTTTGGCTCACAGTTTCAGAGGCTTCGGTCCGTGGTCAGCTGGTCCCATTGCTTTGGACCTGAAGCAAGGCAGAACATCATGGCGGAAGGGTGTGGTGGAGGGAAGCTCTTCCTCTCACGGCAGCAGTGAAACAGAGGAAGAGGCTGGGGATAAACATAGAGTCCCCAAGGGCACTCCTCCAAGGACCCATTCGCTCCAATGAGGTGCCACCTTGTACAGATTTACTACTTCCCAATAATCCATTCAGCTATGAATCCCTCTGTGGAATAAGCCACTGATGGGGGGAGCACTCATGATCCAGCTGCTCCCCCAAATCCCTATCTCTGAATTCTGCTGCATTGGGAAACAGGCCTTCAAAACATGAGCCTTTGGGGAGCTTTCCAGACCCAACCACAACAGGTTTCAGTCCCGTCCTTCTCTCAATGAGTCTGGTCTTGCAACAGTCCCTTTCTCTCTCCCTCCCTCTCTCCCCAGAAGTGCACCTCCTACTTTCTCACCTCCTATTGGCTCTTAAACCCACTCCCAAGGGACTTTCCCAATGTCCACCATTCTGCGGAAATGGCATTTCTCAAGGTCATCCTCATGTCAAATGGTGACTCAGGTCAAAGTCATTTTTCACCCTACACCTGAGCAGATCTTCCAGCAGCAACACACAGCTGAATTCCCCTCCGTTCTTAAAACACTGAGGCTCTGACTCTGCTCTGCCACACAGGCCCCTCCTCCCATGCTGCCTCCTCCTCAGCACCCCAACTTCTAAGTATCAGTGTTCTTAAAGACTTGCATCTCCACCCTGTCCTTGCCTACATCTGCACGCCTCTTCTGTGTGATCTCTCTCAGCCCTGGGGACACAGATGTAGAACTGATTTGCTGTCAGACCCACGGTTCCCTCTCTGGCAGGCCCCAGGCACATCCACCTGTCAGCCTGGAATCACTCTGCAGATGTCTAACAGGATTCTCAAGCTTGGAGTCACATGTGACGGAACGAAAAGACCTGAAATTGCACTAGACAAGCCAGCAATCATGACAAAAAATTCATAGCAACGACTCACACTGCCTATAAAAGCATAGTTCTCACAATATTTACTAGAACAAGCTCTATGTGTTGTGTAGTTGTTGAGAACTATTTGCTGATCTAACTGCACTCTCTTACAGACCCATGAAGGGAAAGTCACCTCATGTTACAGGAAGCTGAAAGTCTTCCATTGGCGTGGGTTTGAACACATGCTGAGGGTCTCACCTCTCATGGGCAGCAGCGGGGGCTTGCTTTTCACTGTTGACTGTCCAGCCCAGCTCCGAGGTCCTGCTGACACCAACTTGTATATTGTAGCAATTCATAACCTCATTTGTAACAAAAACAAGTAAATATGTCTGGCAGCCCAGGTTACCCTTCACCATCTTCTTTTTTTATTTTTTATTTTTTAAAATTTTTACAAGCCAGGCGTGATGGCGCACGCCTGTAATCCAAGCGACTTGGGAGGCTGAGTCAGGAGGATCGCAAGTTCAAAGCCAGCCTCAGCAACTTAGCGAGGCCCTAAGCAACTCAGTGAGACCCTGTCTCTAAATAAAATACAAAATAGGGCTGGGGATGTGACTCAGTGGCCGAGTGTCCCTGAGTTCAATCCCTGGTTCCAAAAAAAAAAAAAAAAAAATTTTTACAGACTTAATTTTGATTCATTGTACACAAATGGGGAACAAAAATTCATTTCTATGGTTGTGCATGATGTACATTCATACCATTCACTTAATCATACATGTGCATAGGGTAATGATGTCTGTCTCATTCCCATTTTTCATACCCCTTCCCTCTCCCCCTCTCATTTCCCTCTTTGTAATCTAAAGTTCCTCCATTCTTCTCTCACTCCAACCCCCTACCCCAACCTGATTCTATATCATCATCCACTTATCAGGGAAAATATTAGGCCTTTGTGTTTTGGGGATTGGCTTATTTCACTTAGCATGATAATCTCCAGTTCCATCCAATTTTCTGCAAATGCCATAATATTGTTCTTCTTTGTGGCTGAGTAGTATTCCATTGTGTATATATACCACAGCTTCTTTATCTATTCAGCTGTTGAAGGGCATCTAGGTTGGTTCCACAGTCCAGCTATTGTGAATTGAGCTGCTATAAACATTGCAGTGGCTGTGTTACTGTAGTATGCTAATTTTAAGTCCTTTGGGTATAAACTGAGGAGTGGGATAACTGGGTCAAAAGGTGGGTCCATTTCCCACCTTTAAAAAGAAACTTTTTGTTTTGAAATAATGATAGCTTTATAGCAGGTTCTGCATGAACTTTTATTCTTCTCTATGTTTCAGAGCAAAATGTTCTAGGTCATCAAAATATCCATACTGGAATTCTGGCTAATATTCCATTGGCGTATTTATAATACTAGATTATCCCATCTAAGAACAAAATGTCCCCACATTTATTCAGATCATCTTTGATGTCATTTATCAGCATTTTAAATGTTTGTTCATAGAAGTCTTACATATTCTTGTTCAGTTCCTAGTATTTTCTAGTTTTGTTGCTATTGTAAATGTATCTTTTCAAAATTGTGTTTTCTGGTTGGTAGAAATTATATTGGTAGAATTATATTTTCTGCCAAGTAGAAAAGTGCTAACAATTTTGGGGGTTGACCTTGGGTTCAGGCAATCATGTTTAACTCTTGTTATTTCTCATAATTTTGTACTACTCTCTTTGCTTTTCTCTGAAGATGATCATATGAATGCATATACTTTGAGTTTCATCTCTTCTTTCTAATATGTCCTTGATCTCCCTTCCATACTTTATAGGATTGACCAGAACCTCCAAAACTACCTTAAATAGCCCCAGTAATACTGGACACCCTCATCTTGTTCTCATCTTTAGAAGAGATATGCCTGAGGGTTCTCCATTAATTCTGATATTTTCTATACATGTTTTATAAATAATCTTTATCAAGTTATAAAAAACAAACTTCTTTCTATTCCTAGTTTTCTAACAGCCCTACGCATTTTTTAATGACGTTGGTGAAAGAAGAAACATGTACATCTATGGAATACTCTAGAAAGCTCAGTGATGGATCATTTCATGTTGAACCCAAATTCATGATGAAGGAATGTCCACAAAACAATAGGAAAATATTATCTAGTTGATGTTTTGGGGGAAACAAATGCACTATATGAAGAAAAACAAAATGGAATCACTGCCTGATAGTACAGGTAAAGGTATCTTCCAGAAGGATTCTAGAGTGCAGACTGAATTAAAGGTTCCGTTCTTCATTTATACCTTTGTACATTAACGAATCATATCCTCTCAATTGGCAAAAATGCAAAATATATTCCTGACCACCTCTACCTTACAAAAATATGCTTCCGATTCATCCCTCCCATTCCTTTCTGCTGCTATCAGTGTATATTTTACTTTTTCATTTATTATAAATCACAATTACTACTTCTTTGCTGTAAAAAGTTGGTTCCCCTTCAGAGCCATTAAAAAGAAAGAAGAAAGTGTCTTTGGTATGGACTTTAACTGTCAGTGCTTCTGTTGCTCTTCATTTCTTCTTGTACATCCACTTTCTCCCTACCACATTCCTTCTGCCCCAGGTCTGTCCTTTAATATTCTTGTAGAAGTAAGTCTCCCAGCAATGGACTCTGACAGCTTTCATGTGTATGAAAGTCTATTTCTCCTTCATTTTTTAAGAGGGATTGTCACTAGGTATAGCACGTTGGGTTCACAGTTTCTTCTCTCAGTACTTTAAAGATGTTTACATCTTTTATTGAAGATGATTTGTGTGCTTTCTGGCAAGAAAACTGCTGTCATTCTTAATCTTTGTTCTTCTAGGAGTTAAAGACATGGAGAGTAAGGTGTCCTTTCTTTGGCTGTCTTCTAGTTATCCTGACTACCTTTGGTTTTCACAGGTTTGGATATAGGTGCCAGGTGTGGGGCTTCCTGCTGTCTTTTGTTGGGGTACTTATCCTTGAGACTCTCTGAGAGTCTTGGATTTGCGGTTTGCTATCTTTCATTATTTTTGGAAAATTTGTGGGCATTATCTCTTCAAATAGTTCTTCTGTTTCCTTCTCTTTCTTTTCTCTATCTGGAACCCCAATTATACATATGTTTTTCAGTTTGATTTTTTTATAGCTGTCTGAAGTTCTTTTTTGGGAGATAGGGTATTTAGGAGCCCCAAACTCATTTTGTCCTCAGTGGCTGCTTTCTAGTCACCTTAGGCGAAAGCTGTTAATTTTCAAGACTACCTTAGACCTAAGGTAGGAGGAGAGAAAGTTAAAACACTCCAAGGCTTATTCTTTTAGCCATTTTTTCTCTCTTTTAGGGGGAGATTGGGTAGGTACTGGGGATTGGATCCAGGAGCATTCTACCTCTGAGATACATCCCCAGCCCTTTTATTTTATTTTGAGAAAGGGTATATCATCCTTAAAGAAAAGAGGGGCAGTAATGTCACCTTTCTGTTCCCAAATGCCTACCCAAATAAAGGAAACAGTGAGAGCACTCCTGGGTCAGAATGCCTGGATACCTATCATCTTGAAGGACACTGCTTCTCTGGTACACACTGGGAGCAAGGGCAAGTTCGTGTTATCTGTAGAAAGCTACTCTCTTGCATGTATGCCAGGACAGTTACTCCTTGGGATGCTGGTCTTGCAAATAAACTGAGCAAACTGAAGCTGGTGATGCCATTGTTTCTGCAGTCTGACATATAAAATCCCTCTCTCAGCAGAGACAGGCATAGGACTGAGGCATGTAGGATGCATGTCACTTGGCCAGCTGGCTGCCACTGGACAAAATGCTGTGAGGGACAGGGTGCCCTGCTTGGTGAAGCTCATTGAGGGGTGGAGGTGCCATCTGTTGAGCCTGTCATCCCTCAATTCATCTTGGGGCACACTGATCTCTTGGAAGCTTTCCCCACAAGTCATATATCTCATATGTCATCTCTGGGCACTTTCTTTGACCTTCCTGCAACCTGCTACACTGCCCTGGAAAACTGGGCCGTGGACATGACATAGGGTCTCATTAAATTGCTAGAGTTGCCTCTAACATGAGACCCTCCTGCCTCAGATTCCCTAGTAGCTGGGATTACAGGTGTGCACCACCTTGCCCTGCTTAGCCATTTGTTTTAAGTGCCTCTCCATACTTTCAGTTCTCAGCACATTACAAACCTGTGGTTGATTTCCACAGTTTGAAAAGTTGATTTTGCCATGTGTGGTGGTGCACACCTGTAATCCCAGTGGCTCAGGAGGCTGAGGCAGGAGGATCTCGAGTTCAAAGCCAGCCTCAGCAAAAACAAGTCACTAAGTAACTCAGTGAGACCCTGTCTCTAAAAAAATACAAAGTAGGGCTGGGGATGTGGCTTAGTGATGGAGTGCCCCTGAATTCAATCCCCCATACCAAAAAAAAAAAAAAAAAGAAAGAAAAGTTGATTTTAACAATGTTCTCATTGCTTACATAAAGGAGTAGATTTTCCGAGCTCCTTTCTTTGCTGTTTTAGAGGTATTTTTTCTTGATTCTTTTTCTTACTTTTTCCATCTCTCTGCTAAAATTACCCATTTTTTTAATGTGTGATGTCCATATTTGATGTTAGATATTTTAGTCCTAATTATTTTGAATTTCTTCTCTGATTGTTTCAAACACTGGCCACTCTGATTCTTAGGTTCTGTTGACTACTTTTTCTCTTGGGGTTTGTTTGCATGCTTTCTTTTTGTTGTTGTTGTTAATCTCTGACATCACAGTAAGCACTAATAATAACAGGACAGTGAACACTGGAGGCCATAGTGTCTATGTCTGAAACAGGCACAACTCTTACCACAGGTCATGACTGTGGAGAGGAGAGTCAGGAGCTGAGGGGGTTTGGTTTTTGTCATGGCTGTGGTTTATTTCAGTGCACCACCAGCCTCAAATTCTTGTAGCTTTGCCTTTTGCTTCAGGTGTGAGTGAGGGCTCTTCCTACCCCACCCTCAGCTTTGGCTATCTTTACCCACTGAGTCATAGGGGAGATCTTTCTCTGTTTCCTTAGTGATAGGAACTGCTTTTGCAGTTTCCTTAGTGATAGACTTATTTGGGGGGGGGGGGGCGGGTACTGGGGATTGAACTCAGGGGCATTTGACTACTGAACCACATCCCCAGACCTATTTTGTATTTTTTTAGAGACAGGGTCTCACTAAGTTGCTTAGTGCCTCACTTTTGCTGAAGCTGGCTTTGAACTTGAGATCCTCCTGCCTCAGCCTCCTGAGCCACTGAGATTACAGGTGTGTACCACTGCACCCGGCGTCGTAGACTATTGTTGTGGGCTACATGCTGTTAGGCTCGGAGTGGGGCCTCAAGGGTTCTCTGGTGCTCTAGTCTAGCCCCAACAACCTTAGGTTGGCTCTGTGGCTGGGCTACTTCCTGCTTTGAATCTCTGCCTTGGATCTGCCAGGAGGAGCTTATGAAGGAGAGAGTTCTCTTTGCTTCCCCCAGTGGTAGAGGACATCTGAAGATACTGGTTGTTGTGGTTTGGATATGCAGTGTCCCCCACAAGCTCTTGCATTAAAGCAGACATGTGAAATGATTGGACTGTGACAGCTGCTGCAACCTAATCAGTCCATCCTAGTTTGAATGGACTAATTATGTAGTCAGATGGGACATGACTGGGGAAGGTGGGTCACTGTGCATCTGCCCTGTGGCTCCTTCCCTGCCCCCTCTGCTTCCTGACCCCACCATGAACTGAGCAGCTTTCCTCTGCTTGGCCTTTCCCCATGATGTGCTGCCTCACCTTGGATCCAGAACAATGGAGCTGGCCATGGATGGACTGAGACCTCTGAAACTGTGAGCCCCAAATAAACTGCCCCTCCTCCAAGTTGTTCTTATCAGATATTTTGGCCATGGCAATGTAAAAGTTAACTAAAACACTGGTATAGGATCCTGGATCCAGACTTCTTTTCTGTTCTTCTTTCATGGGTAGAGGAGGCCCTCCCACTTCTATCCTTCTATCCTCCCACTTCTATCCTTTCCCCAGAAACAGTCAAGCATTTGCTGACCCTTCCCAAGTGGCTTAAAACTTTTGCTGTGTGCACGAAGGGTCCATGTAGGGAAGTGGAATTTCCCCCTTTCCCATAGTGTTAGCCAGACCTCTGTGGGCCTGCATACTAGCATGCCTCTCTCTGACCTCCTGCCCTGGCCCCAAGGTTTATCCTGAGCACCCAGCAGAGGCCCATGGAAAAGCACCTGTGAGTGACAATTTCCTTTCTGTCTGAGCTCTCAGGGGTTCTATAATGTTGAGTTAGTCCACCTCAGCCATTAGCAACTTGTTACAATGCTAGCTGACTTCTTCTCACCTACATGTATGATGGCTGGTGTGCTGCTTCCTGCACTTGACCACAAGAGTCATGCATCTTGTCTCTATTTAATGGAACATTTCCCTCCATGAAATTCAAGCAACTTGATTGTCCCAAAGTATTTGCCCAAAGTATTTTCACAAAGTATTGTACTTGCACAAAGTATTTTCTTGTGAAGTCATAAGAAAAGTTATGAATTTGTCATTTACTCGGTATTCTAAAAGAAATCTTATGGTTACGGTAAGAACAATACTCTTTCCAGTTTTTCTATCCTTGCTGAAAGAAGAACCATCACCCAGAGGTGTTGTGAAGCCCATGTGAAGAAATGTAAAAGGAAGTCAATTAGTAACTTCCCTAGTCTTCATAACAATAAGGATTATTACACTTTTACATGAGGGCAGTAGTAACATCTATAGGATCCCAGCGTCATTTTCAATAGCAAGCAAGCTGACAATTAAAGATGTCGACAATTAAAGATGAAACAATAAAGATGTCAAGAGTAGAGTAGATAAACAGTAACAGAGTACATGGCATGACAGAATCATAAAGAACAGTGAATGCACAACCACTGCAGGCAACACTGAAGGACTGAAGGAGCATCAAGTTAAAGAAGCTAGACTCAAAAAGCACATCCAGTGTGATTTCATTGATAGAAAGTTCAGAAGCATGCAAAAATCTAAAATATATTTCTGATGTATCATATATGTCAAATGCTATAAAGAAAAGCAAGAAAATGATACATATAAAATTCATAGTAGATTCATAGTAATGATTATTATCTTTAAAGTAGTAAGTTGGTAGGAACCTAGTTTTCTTTGGGGACTTTCCCTCCCTCCCACCCTTCCTTCCTTCCTTCCTTTCTTCCTTCCTTCTTTCCTTCCTTCCTTCCTTCCTTCCTTCCTTCCTTCCTTCCTTCCTTCCTTC
>JAJEJO010002426.1:189520-216132 GCA_020662805.1 Glaucomys volans
TCAACTGTAACTCAAAAATATTAAATGGAAAAATTTCAAAAATAATTAATAAGTTTTCAATTGTGCACTCTTCTGACTAGCAAGACAAAAACCTCAGACTGCCCCATCTGGGATGTGAATCCACCCTTCTCCAGTGTATTCATGCTGTATATGTTACCCTCCTGTTAGTCACTTAGCAGTTCCTTCCTTCCTTCCTTCCTTCCTTCCTTCCTTCCTTCCTTCCTTCTCCCTCCCTCAGTCTCCTAAATTGCTGGGATTACAAGTGTGTGCCACCACATCTGGTTCTTTGAGGACTATTAACCCACTATTTCATTCTACCTCTTCTGTGGTCAATATGTGCTAAATCCTGTCTGAACCAGTGAGAAACCTGAACTCTTAATGCCTCCTTTTGCTGGGGGGGGGGTCTCCTTTTCTGTTCCTCTGGGTCTCAAGATGAGAAGTAGTGGCAACAAAACCCCTGTATCTGTGAGTCTGTGTCTCACGTGCAGAAAAGAACATGGCTCAAGCTCCACCTCTGGAGCTGGAGAATTAATGTCTAATCAGACCATCACACCATCAGCAATTCCATTTGACCTGAGGACAATGGTCACCAGGAAACAGAAATCCTATATTATACTGGCTTTCTACCAAATTACTACTAGGGAAAGACCAGTTTCTTGTTCAGGAGGGTCACAGCATGTGGAGGCACAGTGAACCAGATGGTAGTCCACTGGAAGTGACCACTACGTTGGGTCCACTATGGTGAACCAATTAAGCAAGTTACATTTCAAAGCAGGATGTGTGTAGCCAAGTTTTCATTCCTTATTCCTAGGAGGCACCAGGGGCCCATTACCAAGGCAAGTGGAAAGTGCTCTGAAGCACATTTAATAAAGCACTTACTAGTTCTTACTAAATGCCAGACATTGGGCTAGGGATATAGCTCACTTGGTAGAGTGCTTGCCTTGCAAGCACAAGGTCCTGGGTTCAAACCCTAGTACTGTGGGAAAAAAAAAAAAGCCAGACACTCACTATTCTAGCTCTTTACAGTAGGCTCTTATGGTCAACTGTAACTCAAAAATATTAAATGGAAAAATTTCAAAAATAATTCATAAGTTTTCAATTGTGCACTCTTCTGACTAGGAAGACAAAAACCTCACACTGCCCCATCTGGGATGTGAGTCCACCCTTCTCCAGTGTATTCATGCTGTATATGTTACCCTCCTGTTAGTCACTTAGCAGCTGTCTTGATCAGCAGGTCAATTGTCACAGAATCACAGTGCTTGTGTTCAAGTAACTCTTGGTTTAGTTAATAATGGCCCCAAAGCACAATAGTAGCAATGCTAACAATTTGGATATGCCCAAGACAAGCTGCAAAGTGCTCTGGTTAAGGTTTATCATAGATACCCATGTATAGCAAAAAAATATAGGGTTCAGTGCTATCTAAGAATTTAGGCATCTACTGGAGGTCTTGGAATGCATCCCCACCCATACGGGAGGACCACTGACTTGGCCATGCAGTCTTTACAACAACCCTACGACATGAGTAGGAGAACTGTTGCCACCTTAGAGAGGAGGAGATTTGTCCAAGGGGCATGGAGAGTAAGTGGGAGCTGGAATGTGGACCCACTGGTCTGACTTCAGAGCCTGGTTCATCAGCACCACCCAGGGTTTCCTGGCTGGTCTCTAAAAGTTCTCCCTGATCCATGGTCTTGCTTATCTATGGTCTGGAGTTTTAAGGTCACCAATTTGAATGGACAGAGGGAGGGACTAGCCCAACTTCCTGTGCCAATGTGTAGTATTTGTTTTCACAGAATTTAATTATGGGCCTGGAGCCAGCAGCAGAATTTGCAGGGCCCAGAGACCAGCCCAAAGTAAACGCCACTGGCAGCTCTCAGTGCTGGAAAGATTGTCTCTCCTTCCTGGGACCAGCTCTCTACAACAGCCCTGGGACTGAAATCATGAGAAAAACAAGAAGCAGGGAAAATGTGCATTGAAATGATAAATGGGATGCCCCCAGTAGAACCAGTTTGGTCAAAGGTCAAAGGTCAAGAGGCAGCTCTCAGCCTTGACCACCTGTGGGTAAGTCTTTGTGTGTCCTCACTGGGACACAAAAAACTGCACAGGATTCCTAAGCACTGCTCTGTCTCAATTTCCTGGAGATGTAGGGTAAAGAACACAGAGTTTTTATCTCAATGTACGAAATCCAATTCAATGCCAAAGCCAGGCACAGTCTGGAGCAGTTCCTTCTCCAGAATCTAGGTAATCAATTTTTTAGCACATAGTGAGCTCATAAGAAAGAGTTCCACAATACTGTGAGATTTACATTCATTATACAGAATTAAAACAAATTTCGACCAAAATGCCAACAACTCTGATATGTATAGGAGTTAATGTAATAGAGTTGGTTGGGACAAATAGGAAGTTAGATTCAGTCCCCTTATAAAAATGCATGATTTTGCATTTTGCATGTGGGGGAAAATTCTCTTTTCTGCTTTAATAATCACAGCTCAGAGATCTGATACTATGCCTGACATCACACCCTCTTATCTGAATGGGAAACAGCCCTGTGTTATGTTCCATCATTCTCACGTACTAGTGAAAAATGGAATTAGGAAAAATTGACTATTTTGCCAGGGATCCAAAAGTTCATAGAGTTCTGTTTGGGTCCTGGAGGAAAACATTTTCATAGAAGCTTTCCATGATTCACTACATCCAGACAAGATTCAAGGAAGCCAAAGGGGATGTAGGGTAGGTGGGGTAGAGAATGGAAGAATGAGAGATGGAGTCAAAGAAGAAGAAGAAGCAAAGTATGAGAACGTAAGCACTTTGTAGTTTGTCCACTTGGAATAACTGTCCCCAAATTTCTCCCTCTGCTCTGATGCATGAGGCCACAGAGTGGGCCCTCAACCACCAAGATGAAATTTCAGGGATATTTTCCTATCTGATCACCCAGAAGTAGACCCCAGACCTTCCGTGGACCAGATTCTCTTCTGATATTGGTAATCCAGCCTTCATTAAGCAGTTGTAGACTATAACATTTGACCTTAGATGCTAGAGTTAGCCCTCTTAAAGGCTGTGATTGAGAAGCAAAGAACACTGATGAAGCAATAAAGAAGATGGAAATAGATGCCCATAGAAGAACAGGAGACACATTGAGTGAATGCTCCCCAAATCTTCCTCACCTTTCAAGGCCTGGTCTGTGCAGGAAGAGGCCATGAGCACCAGAACTCTGGTGCTGCACTGGAGTTTTGAAGTTCATCGAACACAGAGAAGATGGGCTCTCTTTCATCCAGTCATTCAGGGACCCAGCCTGACAGAAGCTTTGTCACTTGCTTCCAAAGTCACCCTGGGCATCCACCTGCAGCTAGACAGAGAAGAACAGGGTAACACAGGCACTTCTTAATCACCTCACCTCATATTCCATTGCCTTGCCTAGCAGGGAAAGGCTCTGGAAAATGCAGGGCTAGGAGCAACTGCACCCAGAAGAGGTCTTCTTATTGGAAGAGGAGACGTGAGTTGTTGGTGGCCATTTGTTTGATGCTGCATCTGGCATCGTGAAATCCAAGTGGAGGAAGCTGTTCAGGAAGGAAACCACATTGACTGGTTGAAATTCTTCTCTTGTGTCAATAAACTGAGGCCTGAAGTTTGCCTCGTGGATGTAATGACAGCAATTCCAAAAGAGTTTTGGGTCAAATGCCTGAGTATACCACGTGCAAGAGAAATGTATAAGACAGGAAGTACAAGTTTTGGGGGGAAGTTTTGGACAGAAAAATGAGACAATTTGAGTAGGATATTGGAGAATCCTTTATTTAAAAATATTCTTTTTTTCTCCTTTACCTAGGACCAAAGAAGGAATTAATGGAGGGAAGAGGGAAATTGCAGGACAGAGTCAGCAAATAATAAAATAGTTTCATAAAATGATCTCACAGTTGTGAGATCCACCAGTAACTCCATAACAAATTTCCATAGACTGGTATCTTGGAAAGAGTTTTGGAGGCTGGGACCATAAGATCAGGGTGCCAGTGTGGCGGGAGTCTGATAAGGACGCTCTCTGGGTTGTGAAGACTGCAGTCTCTCACTGCATTTTCAAGTGGCAAAAGGAAAGAAAAAGAGAGAGTGTTCTTCAAGGTCCCTCTCATAAGGGCACTGATCCTGTTCATGACAGCTCCACCCTCATGACCTAATCACTTCCCAACAGTCCCACCTCCTAATATGTCACATGGAGAGTAAGAATTGCAATATATGAATTTTGGGAAAATGCAGATATTCAGTTCATTGCAATCATGTTTTTACAATATTTTGATTTTCCTATCCTTATTTTTCCTTTTGATATAGAACTTTATCTATTATCTTGTCATTAAGTTAGTTTTTGCTATTTACCATCATGAATCAGGTAGCATATCACAAGTACCCAAAAGAACAACATGCAAAAAAAATATTATTTGTATGTATCCTCCCTGCATGGTTGGTGGATTTTGTTAAACTGATCCAGGAGTTCAAGTTCCAGGAATGATACATAAAAATAATATGTAGATAAGGCCTCAATACCCTCTTAAAACAAATAGCGGGGAACTGGAGAGCTGCCTCCAGACTAGAACAGAGAAGGCTCGATAGACTTCTGATTATAACTACCTTCACAGCTCAAATTGGGCCGCAGAGGCAAGGACTCAATTTTCCCAGCTTCTAGTCCTCTTTGTGAAAGCCATTATCTTTTGTCACCTTCTCAGGTCCCTCAGAGGAAAATTTCCATTTGTCCAATATTCTGGCCATTAGCAATTTGCAATTTCACCCATGAGAGTGGTGCTTACAGAGAATGGGGCGATTTGCAGTCCATTTATTGTACTCTTTGTTCTTTAAAAATTATTAGGTCATTTGCTTTGGGCCTTATTGCTGAAAGTGAATTGACCATTAGCAGGAGAATATTAGCTGCTAAGTGGAGGCTGTTGTAGAATGTTCTCAAGACCATTAGCTTTTCATTGGGGGGCAATTGGTATTTACTGTTTATTATGTAGTTGAATTGTATGCATTTCCCCCTGAGGTAATGAAACCTTTAAAAGCATTAAGAATGTTTTTTTAAATCCACTTGAAAATGTACAGGCAAGATAGAGACAGGGCTAGTGAATAAGAGAAAGGGCTGGTAGCAAGGGCTTTATTTTACTCATGTTCCGTCTGATGTATCTGCCTTCTAACTCAGCATATTATGCCCTTCCCCTGAGCTTCGGAGTTAACCATAAATAAGAGGCATCAATTCATTTCACCTGAAATGCAAATATCAGTCCTGGAACCAATATTTAAATAGTGCCAATAAGAGCCTTTTATGTTCTTTTATCAAACCCCAAAGTAAACACAGCTTTGAAAAGACTATTTTCTATGAATGCTCTTCTCAAATGAAGCTTACAGGCCACAGGATTTTAAGTCACCCTCTGGCTTTGCCAACAGGAAAACTAGGGACTCATGTAGTTGTGTCCTGCTCAAGGAGACAGGTTTGTAGCACTTTCCCTCCGTGGGTACCTTTTCCAGGGGCGGGGGTGCTCCACATCTTTCTCCTGCCTCCCACCATCTTGATGCCCTTGCAGGGGAAGGAGGATTAAAGGAAATAGGAATCTCCTCTCATTGACAGAACTTTCTAAAAGGCAGATCCAATCACTGCCCCAGGGATGCAGGATGAAGCCTCAATTCCACAGCAGTTCCACAAGGCTACCCATGGTCTGAACCCACTTGTTCCTCCAGCCTCATCTCACTCTCCTTGGCAGAAACTTCTAGTGGATCCTCTCCCAGCCCAGACCTCTGCCAATGCTGCGCTCTGACTGTTCCTTTTCTCCCACCACATCTTGGTACAATGACCCATTTAACGTTTACCTCTCTCAGTACGCTGTAAGTCCCACAAGGAGACGGTTATGTCTTTCTCTGTCACTCTTGGATGCTGGCTTAGCACAATACCTTGAACTTTAAAGGTCCATGATAAATGTATGCAAATTAAGCAAGCAAACAAGTGAAGCTTGACATGTTTTTGGAAGGTCACAACGACAGTCACCCCTAGGGTAGCTTCCCCATGACTGCAGAGCCAGATTGGCTCTGCCCCAGGTGCTCCCATTACATCTTATATGACCTTGGCCCTTCTCACACTGGAGTGTTGGCGCCCACTGTAATGGCTAATTTGAATTGTCAACTTGATTGTATTAAGAGATGCCGATGATTAAGAGGTTTGGGTGTGTCAATGACGGCGTATCTAGGAATGATTGGCCCATAGGATAGCAAACTGAAGTGGAGACCCTCCCTAAGTGTGGGCAGCACCATCCTATAGGATGGTGGCTTGGATGGAATAAAAGTTAGAAGAACAAGCAAGCAACAGTAGATGCAAGCTCGACTCTTCTTGAACAGGTTCTTGATTTCTGCTTCAATAAAGTGAGGATATCAGACTCTCCCTTCTTCACTCTTCCAAAATGGACTCTGCTAGTGATTCTCCAGGGAGTTTCTAGAAGCTTTCATCATGGACTAGGGTAGCACCCTTGATCCCTTTTGTTCTGAGGCTTCGGCCTCTTGGACTGCACAGTTACTTGCTCCTCCAGCTCTCCAGCCTGCAGACGGCCATTGTGGACTATCCAGCTTCTGGTTGTATAAGCCAAGCCAATAACCCCTGCCCTTTTTTTTTTTTTTTTTTTTTTGGTACTGGGGATTGAACTCAGGGGCACTCCACCACTGAGCCACATCCCCCGCCCTATTTTGTATTTTACTTAGAGACAGGGTCTCACTGAGTTGCTCAGGGCCTCGCTAAGTTGCTGAGGCAGGCTTTGAACTCATGATCCTCCTACCTCAGCCTCCCAAGTGCTGGGATTACAGGCATGTGCCACCGCGCCCAGCAGTAATAAACCCCCTTTTAATAATCATACTTCCTGTTGATTCTGTTCCTCTAGAGGACCCTGACTAATACACCCATCTTCGTTCTCCATCTCCCCCAGTAGAGAGATGCAAGTCTCCACTGGCCTCCTCCCACCACCCAGCACGGGGCTCAGCACAGGGTTCAAACGCAGTGTTTGCCACCTCAATGACTCTACATCTAACTCTTCTCATTCCCAGATTTAAACCAACGCATTTACCTCCAGGAAGAGTGGGAAACGGTCGTATCCTCATCTTTAGCATCCACCTGCTGTTGACTATGTGTCAGGCACTGTGACTCACACTTCACACCTATGGCCAGGTACACACAGGCCTCACTAACTCCTGAGTTCAACTGAGGACACCTGTGGCACTATTACCCAGATCATCACGACTTCCAGCACCCACTTCCCTGATACCAACTGGGCCCATCTTAAGTGGAGCCAGCACCGCCTGCTTTGTCCTTTCTCTCTCAGTGGACATACGTCCTTGCCTTTTCTGGTTTCTGTGAATCTGCTTAGTCTCACTCCCTTCCTCTCCCTCCCTTTCCTCTTCTCATCTTTTCTTGTTTTTTGTAGTCTTTCTTTTGAATGTTTTTATGTAAAGCTAGTATTCTAGCTAAATGACCTTGGATAAATTATTCAACCTCTGTGTTTTCCTCTTACTGTGAGTTGGAGGTAATAATTATACTTGTCCATGGGTTACTGGGAAATTTAAAGAAAAGATACACATAAAGCATATAGAACAGTGTCTGTCAATTATAAAGATACCTTGCCAGCCAGTCACAGTGGGCACTCCTGGAATTCCAAAGCCTCAGGAGGCTGAGGCAGGAGGATCCCAAGATCGAGGCCATCCTGGGCAATTTAGCAAGACCTTGTCTCAAATTTTTAAAAATGAAGGGCTGGGGATATAGTTCAGTTGGTAGAGCACAAGGCCCTGGTTTCAATCCCCAGCACCATGCCAAAAAAACAAAACAAAACAAACAAACAAAAAAACAAGTGCATGTATTGCTCAGAGGTAGAGCCCTTACCTAACATGCATAAGGCCCTGGGTCCAATTTCTAGCCCTAGAAAGAAAAAAATGTGTACGGCTGCTCCTGCCACCAATACACAGGCCCACCTAACACACTGCCCTGACCCTGTTTTATCCTTCTCCCAGTTAAGCAATCAGCAAAGATCAGCCAGCATCCCTGTCCTGTTTTGGAATCTAGGCCGGACATTTAACCATCTATGGCGGAGCCAGAGTGTGAAGGAGTGGAGACAGAGCACAAGATTACATTACCTTGGGTGGCTGAGTTGTGTCCCCCAAAGTACATGTACATCCCCAATACCTCAGAACGTGACTGGATTTGCATATAAGATCTTTAAAGAGAGGGTGAAGTTACACAGTGGTGCTAGGGTGTGGGTGGCCCTAATCCAATCTCACTGCTGCCTTTCCCAGAGGGAATGTGGATGTAGAAGAGACACAGAGGATGCTGGGACACAGGGAAGACCGTCTGAAGGCACGGCGAGCAGGCAGCCATCTGCAAGCCAAGGACAGAGGCCCCAGGAGAGACCAAACCTGCTGACCTAATGGTGGACTTCTGGCCTCCAGAACCGGGGGTATGTTTCTGTTGGTTAAGCCATCAGTATTTGAAGCATTGTTATGTTAGCTTTAGGAAACTAAAAAATTACTCAGATAGCTATTGGCCTTCGCTTTTGTTCATGTGAGAGTGAGTCTCAAGGTCTAAACGGGGAAATGCTGACTTTTTAGAACACAGTGCTCCAGGACAGAGCAAGTGACTGATGACTAGTAACGAACGTGTGGCTTGTTGGTGTGGCTGCAGTGGTGGCCGTGGTGGTTACTCTCACAGTCCAGAGGACGACAGGCTCAGACACCCTGCAGTCGCAGGAGGTTCAGAGCCCTTGGGGAAAGGGCGGGAATGACACACAAGGTTATGTTCTGGCCTCTACACACAAGGTTATGCTAATTTTAAAACTTCACAGATGGACTTGAAGATGATTTGAATTCAAAATCAGGGTTGAGAATGATGAAGCAGCAAAAATGGGGACAGGGTTAAAAAGCAGCAAAGGCTGGAAGGAAATCATGAATAAAGGTGGGAGGTGGAGCCTGACAGGCTTGCAGTGATGGAGGAAACAAGGAGAAATCACAGCACTGGAGGTAAATCATTGATGAAAGTTCACCCCAGTGTGTGTGTGTGTGTGTGTGTGTGCGCGCGCGCATGCTTGCGCGTGCATTTATATCAGTGCAACACAATACTTTTTGTATAGATTTTTACTTTCTTTGTTTCAAGGAATAAAATGAACTGGCCTCCTTCCTTCCAAGGTCATAAGGCCCAGTGGGCACTGAGTCCCCATGGACCACTTGGACTTCCGTTGACTCGCCTCACAATCTTGCCATTGCTTTTATAGTGTTTCCGGGGGAAAATTGTGTCTTGCATCCCAAGTAACAAAGTTCCACGTGAATTTTGGATTGCAACCTGTTTATAAAATGGGCCTGCTGATTTGCAGTTTAAAAAGGGAGGCCGGGGCTCCTGCCAACACCCCACTTGATATAACACATCCTGAATAAAGAAAAAAATAAACTATACATTACAACGGAATTGGAATTCATTCCCTGCCTTGAAAATGTGTAAAGACGTGGAAGGCTAACCTAGGCCCTGTTAAAGTATGTCTTATATATTTGTGAATTATTCCTCTTGTGTGTGTGTGTGTGTCCCACAGTTTCTATGACAGACATGTTTTTTTTTTTTTTGCAATCAGAAACACAATGTAACATACTCTTATAAAGAGAGAACAAGAGGGAGACTCTGGAATTTCATGTAATTAGAAAAAAAATCATTGAAGTTGACAAAATTCTGGCTGGGGTTGTAGCTTGGTGGTAGAGCACTTGTCTAGCATGTGTGAGGCACTGGGTTCGATTCTCAGCACCACATATACATAAATAAATAAAAATTAAGGTTCATGGAGAACTAAAAACAATTTTTTTAAAAGTTGACAAAATTCCATTTGGCACTGAAAGATTTTTTTGAATCCTGCCTCTTCAGCAGCAAGCATTGCACACTTCATCCTTCACATGCTCAGCTTCTCTTTTGAGGAAGAATAGCGAGAGGGACAGGTGTCCTTTATTTGCACTTAGCTTCATAAACTGTAATTCTTTGCCACCTGTTACTTACCACGCCTGTGGGACAGACTGGGGCTAACAAAAGGAACATTCAGGGGTAGAAGATGACAGTTACACAATTCCAAGGTCAAGGTCACCTCTTTGGTAGGTCCACCCAGATAGCCAAGGGTTTTTCTTTTCATTCTCAATAGTTAGTACACCCACATAGTTCATTAATTTCAGGGTATAAAATGCTTTATGGTGAAAACATTTTGGGGCCCTTTGTGTTTGTGGTTTTTGTTTTCCCAGTCCTCATAGGTAAATAATTACTTTTCTTAGCTTCAAGCATATCCTCCCAGAATTTCTTTAGGCAAATGCAAGCATTTATGACCTCATATGTATTTTAATTTATCAATCATTTAAAGAGCACCATATCTTGTGGAAACAGTCTTTCTCCCAGGATTTTTGTTCCTTTTTGGTGTAAGAAAAAACAGTGAGCCTTATATTTCTACATAAACAATGGCAAAGATAGAAATGGCCCAGCCTAGTAACTAGCACCACAAATAAACAGGCATATAATTAATTAGCAATATAACTTGGAAAGGTAGCTCTTCGTGCTTCAGCCAAGATATAGAACATAATATGTGAGAGTGAAGGCAGAATAGAGAAGTGGATGTGGATGTGGCCTACTCTACGCAAGGCACACTCCAATGATGCACAGCATCTTCCAAATGCTAAATGAACAGCCTTCAATTGTGGACCAAAATTATTTAACTAGATTTACAGAGCAAGACCAGTGCTATATGATAGAATCTCTATAATAGACCCTCCACCCGATCTTTTTCACTGTGCAAACGTCACTTCCATTAGCCGAAGTTTGTGGAGCCTCGGTGACATGCTTTCTACAATGTGGCATGACCACTGAGTTGGGAGAGGCCTCTGGATGTCCAGAAGGTATGAAAAGGCAGTGACTCCAGCCATAGAAGAGGCCTGTGGGAACTTGTAAAGCCTTGTGGGAACTTGGCAGTTGCCCTCTTTCTTTCACTACACCTGACAATGTTGCATTGAATAGGCAGATGGACTTTTACAAAAGTATTATTTTGCACAAATAATGCTTATTTGTAGGTTACATTTTTTAAAGTACAATATAATGAATGTCCTTGAACAATCTCATCTATGGGGAACATCTGTCTTTTTCATTTTATGATCTATATTTATTATACATAATAAATACATATTATTTAGTAGAAATATATTCATGAACATTTAAGACTAAGTGACAGGAGGCCAAGAGGGTAGCTCAGTGGTAGAACAGGTGCTTGGCATGTGTGAGGCCCTAGATTCAATCCCCAGCACAAGAAAACAAAAACAAATAACAACAACAACAACAAAATAGCACAAATTCCTAGGAGAAATTTTACTTACCCCAAATTAGGTTTTAGTTACAGCTGGTCCAGTTTGTAGTAACTTGAAAGGTAGGGTAGCTCTGGCCTGTGGGAAGGGCAGCATTTCTAAGAAGATGATAGAAGGTGGGGAGCAAGAATTTCATTTATCTCATGAAATAAGAAGGAACTAGGCCAGGCATTGTACAGTGGCCACTGAACAGGTGGGGGTGAGTGGTAGTTGTAGAAAGATATTGCAGGACTCTGTGTAGAGTGCACAGGGGTTAATTTGTACCCTGGATCAAAAGATTTACAAATACTTTCAAGCCTTTTAAAGGGAAGGCTAAATTTTTGAGGTCAGAAAGGAAAGAAATGGTAAACTTTTTGTAAATGTGATCAAGCAAACCAGTGGAGAGATAGGGCATGGCAGGGGCTAAGCGTGAGATTTGAGAAAAGCCCTGGATTAAATCTGATTTGCAAGTGAGCACTGCAAAGTTTACACATTTAAATAATTTTTTACATCAAAATAGTAGTTCTCAGAGGCCTCAAATTTATAATAAATATGTGACCCCAGTGCCAGTCAGAGTGTATTGAGCTCTTACTGGAGGCTGTGGCCTTGCATGCAAAATGGAAGTCATCTAAAGTACTTTGTGCTTTGAGAGGCAAATTAGATTAGCTGGTACTCCATGGCACAGGCAGTGGGGTGGCTGTGGTGCAGCTCTTCTAGCCACTACTGGCTACAATCTCCAGCACTCAGTTGCCTCCTTTGAAGGCTCACTTATGAGTCCTGTGTGTGGGTGCCCCACCATGACTTGCCAGATGAGAACCCAGCATCATTTCCTCCCCCTGCTAACTATCACTTCTATGGGACACTGGTTAGTGTTCCTGAAGGTTGAGAAACAAATGAGAGGTGTCAGTTGTTGTCCTGGGAGTGTTATATAACTGCTGGGCAAATAACCCAACACTGAACAATGAACAAACCTCCCCTCAGGTCCTGAGAATTTCTTGGTCATCTTCATTCCCAGGTAGACCTTTCTCCACTGGCTTCAAGTCTTCCACCATGTTTCTCTAACCTCCTGCTCCCTGTGTCCATTGCAGACTCCCTCAGCTGGCCTAGCTTGTACAAAACATTTCAGGTCAGCCAAAGACTCATTGATGGGCTATTTTTGGATCCCAGCCTTCACAAGAGAACAGGTAGATCATTGAAATCTCAGTCACTCTTTTCTGTTCCTTTTTCAGCCTGGGGAGAGGAAGAAGGTAGCAAAAAGTTCTACTTCTCAGTGAAATTATTCCACTAGACCTCTCAGAAGGCACAGTTGGCAGACTAGAGATGGCTGAGGTCTTAAATAACCATTGTTTTTTTCCTATACAAGTGCAAAGATTGATGCTGGGAACACAAGTTACTTACCTGAAAGCTTGCAGTAAGAAGGTGGGAAGGTAGAAGTCTATCTCAAATAGATGACTCTAGATCTAGTGATTGTACTTTGAGACCCTGCTACTTTGGTGTATGAAACCAAAACTGTGTTTGAAACATTTTTTTAAGCCATTCTATCTTTCAGTCACAACTATTTTGTCCTGCTTTATTATCTGCCTTATTTAGTAGAACTGGCTATTATATTTTTAATGTGTATATTTTTTCCAGTATAAAGAAATAGGAAAAAAATAGTTGTTACAGGTTGAGCATGTAGCTCAGTGGTAGGGTGTTTCCCTAGCATGTGTGAGGCCCTGGGTTCCATCCTCAGCACTGCAGGTTTAGTCAGCTTTTTTTCCTCTGTGACTAAAAGATCTGACCAGAACAATTTTAAAGGAGGAAAAGTGTATTTGAGGGTTCACAAATTCAGTGATCTTAGTCCTTAGAAGGCCAGCTCCATTCCTTGGGGCTTGAGGTAAGGCAGGACATCATAGTGGGAGAGTGTGGCAGAGAGAAACAGCTCACATGGTGATCAGAAAACAGAAAGAGAGACAGTCCACTCTCCAGATACAAAATATATGTCCCAAAATCATGCCCTCAATGAATCGCTCTCTTCAGCCACACCCCACCTGCCTTCAGTAACCTCTCAGTTAATCCCATTGGGGATTAATTCATGGATTAGGTTAAGGCTATAACCCAATGATTTCTCCTCCAAAACTTCTTGCATTGTCTCCCACATGGGGACACCACATCTAAACCACAATAACTGCAAAAGACAAAACAAAAAACAAAAACAAACCTATTATATTGTATACCTATTCCCTCAAAATTCGTGTCTATCCAGAGCCTCAGATTGTGATCTTATGTGAAAAAAGTATTTTTGCAGATATAACTAGTTAATATGAGTTTACACTGGGTTACAGTTGGGCCCAAGTCCAATAACTGACGTCCTTACAGGAAGTGCCTGAACTATCAGGGAAGAAGGGCAGGTGATGACAGAGGCTGTCCTGGAGTGTGGACGGATATAGCTGCAGGAATTCCAAGGATGTGGCAACCAGCTCTCAGAAGCTGAGGGAGACAAGGAACTTGCAGAGGCTCCAGAAGAAACCAACCCTGTCTACATTTTCATTTCAAGCTCTTGGGCTCATGAACTGTGAGAGGATAAGTTCCTATTGTTTTCAGTCATCCAGTTTGTGGTACTTTGTTATGACAGCCCTAGGAAACTAACCACTGAGTAAAAGGGGATTGATAATGAAAACAAATGTGGATAAATCCACTTCTGATGCATGGCTCTTAGTGTGGGCAGTTTGCAGGAATGGGAGAAGGGAGAGATAAGAGAAGCAGTGGCTGTAAAAGGACCCCTGACAGGCAATTGACCCAGAGGACCAATGTCCATCATGCAACATCATAAAGACATAGAATCCCCCCTCCCCTAGTGTGGGTGGGGCTAGGGAAGAAATTCATCATGGGGAAGATGGGCAAGCTACTGTGAGCCACTGAGCAGCAACACCTGTGTCTGTCCATTCCACAGAATTGAATCTAACTCCCTTCTCCATAGATAGGGGCACACATCATGCTCCCAAGGTCACACATGTGCCCAAAGGTGCTCCAAGCCATCTGACCACCTGCCAGTGCTGGCAGGCCAGAAAGGTCAAAGTGACCCAAGTACACAGGTGCTTTGCTGCAGTTTCCACACAATGCAGGCATACGACTTCCCCAAAGAGAAGCAGCTGCACAAGCCCTGGGCCTGAAGAACCATGTCTATCTGCCACTCCAAGGTTTCACACCTCTACCCTTGCAAAGCTAAAGCCTAATTATTTTGGTGGATTTCAGATCTACCCACCCTTTCTCTGGGGGTATCTCCCTTTCTCTTTCCTTTCTCTCACCTTGCAATAGACCTGCTCTAATTACCATCCCTACCTTGCTGCACCCCTGCTTCTGTGCTGGGGTCATTGCCCTAATCTTAGATTTTACTCCTAAGGACCAAGGATCACTCCACAGTTGACACTCAACCTCCAATAATGTATCCTCCATCGACAATTTTCATGTGTTTCTTTTTATTTGTTTTGCTCTACACAAGATAATACGTATAATCAAACTAAATATACTTCTTTTGTTTCCTGATTTTTCCTTAGGTAATTTTTGAAAACATAATTTCAATTATTATGCAATTATTTCATCAAAAGAACACACCGATCCTGGGAATGTAGTTCAATGGTAGAGCACCTACCTCACCTAGCATGCATGAAGCCCTGGGTTCAGTTCCTAGTACTGTATAAGAGAGAGAGAGAGAGAGAGAGAGAGAGAGAGAGAGAGAGAGAGAGAGAAAATGCATCATATTTTACTCAATGAAGATTTAAGAATGTATTCCTGTGTTCATATTTATTTGATTAACAGGTACAATGGCTGACACAGTCATACCTGGGTGGGAGGATGTGCTCAATACTGCAGAAGCAGTTAAGAATCTGGACTTGGAAGCAAGGATACCTAACTTTCCGCCTTTCTCCACTTTTCTAACTCACTGTTGACTTTAAGCAAGTCATTACTTAACTTCTGGGTGCTTCCAGCTTTCCCATATATAAAACATATCAAAGGGGATGAGTCTACTTCCTAGGCTTGTTTTCAGATCCTGATATATATAATATATATGTTATATATATATAATATACATATGTATATATATATATATAAATTAATATCTTGTTAAGCCAAAACTCTTGGGCTGAGGAATCTCTGAAATAAAGGGTTTATTGAACTACTGATGATAGCTCCAAATGGACCAGGTCTCCCCACAGGAAGTGGGGAGAACTTGCTGCTGGAGATGTCATTTCAGTTAAACTTTTAAAAATATGATAAATGCAGAAATGGAATAGCTCAGTAAAAGTATAGACATTTTAAAAAGCTTTGTACATACATATTGTCAAATTGCATTCTAAAAAGTTGTAGCAACTGATATTATCTCCAACAATCCAGCAAGTTCCTGTTCTCTGAATCCTTGCTGATACTGGAGATGATTTTTTTATTTTTTATTTTTTTGGTGGGGGTAGTACTGGGGATTGAACTCAGGGGCACTTGGCCACTGAGCCACATCTCCAGCCCTAGTTTGTATTTTGTGTAGAGACAGGGTCTCAATGAACTGCTTAGCACCTTACTTTAGCTGAGGCTGGCTTTGACCTTGCGATCCTCCTGCCTCAGCCTTCTGAGCCACTGGGATTACAGATATGCGCCACTGTGTCTGGCTGGAGATGAATTTCTTTAATGCTGCAAATGAAAAACACTACTTTGTTGTTTTGATTTGTGCTGAATTACATGTTTTCTCTCTCTTTCTCAGTGCTGGGATTCAAGCCCAGCACCTTAATGCATGCTAGGCAAGGCCTCTACCAATGAGCCACCACCCCAGCCCTGCTATGAAGATAGATCTAGTTATTTATTCAGGTAGATAAATAGACAGACAGATACGTTCTAAGCTTTAAAAGACGAATAATTTCCACAATTAGTACTGAGGTAGAAGAATGTGCTACAGAATAGAAAATAAGCCCCAAAGAGAGTTGGACAGGGCTGTGAACAGCAGTGTTGCTAGAAAAAGAAGGCTCAAGAATGACACATCCAGGTAAAGAACTTCTCATGCTTATGTTTCAAAAAAGAAAGAACATGTTCACTGAAATCATTCCACTGGATTAGCATTAGTTCTAAAATAAGAGATGCCAAAAAAAAAAAAAAGCATCTAAAGGGAGATCAAAATGGTATTGTGTGTTTTTTAAAGGTTACATTATTTCAGAGACACACCTCAAGTGTATTAGATGCTTTGGCAAATATGGAAAGTACATCAAAGCATCAGTTCAGGAAGTGAGAGTGATGGAAAATGCTGGTAACTCTCCAACGCCCATGATCATGTGGGATTGCAGAGTCTGTATGTGCTCCAACAAGACTTGCCGTGGGAAGTTTACAAAGTAACCACAATGATCAAACCAGTCAGTCCAGTAGTGCACACCCATCATATTTAGACACCTTTAGCTAAAACCTAGAAAAATCATAGAAAAGTGCATGGTGATCACACCGGACATAACAATGCAATTAACAACAATACCCAGGAATTCAATGGCATCCATTTACCAGTGGATTTACTCAGCAAAGTAAATTAGGATAGTGTGTAAAATATTAAAGTGTGTATGTCTTAATGTAGTTTTAAATTTTAAAAATTGTTTATTTTCCCCAACTGAAGTTTTTTTGAACTTTTAATTTTGAAATAGTAATAGATCCATCAAAAGTTGGGGTAGGGGGGAGCCTACAGAGAAGCCTAGTGCACCTTCACCCATTCTGCCCCAGTGTTAACATTTTGAGTAACTATAATGCAATGTCAATACCAGGAAACTGCTAAGGATATGCTTCACAGAGTTATTTAGATTGCACCCATTATATAAGCACTCGTGTGGGGGTGGGGGGGGCGTGTAGCTCTGAGCAATTTTTTTATGGTACTGGAGGGAACAGACAGCCATGCACGGTGGGAACATGAGGTTAAGGAAATAATTCTATAAACTGGGCCTACTGGCTGACCCCCATATGCATTCTTTTTTAAAAAGCAATTTGCTTGCAGGCCTGCCTGGCTAAGTTGACAGGATGTACTTCATTCATCAACAAACTACCTGTTATTTATAGAAGAAATGTAGCCCTGAAATGCATAAAAAAGAACACAAGTTATCTTGGGTGTGGGGAACTTTTGTGACCCTTGCAGAGACCAAATCCCAGAATTCAGGGGCATAAGGAAAATTCCCCCTAACCTCAAAATCTGTAAGAACAAGTTCCAATTAGAACCAGTCAGACTGTGTCAATGGGACCTAGAATTGTCATGCAGACTGGGGACTTAAAAGTCTGATGTCATCCTGCTGTTGATCAAAAATAAAGAAGTTTCCCTGGAAACTTCCCTGGGACCCCCAATAAAACTGGAGGGCAGGAGAGGCATGCTGTCCTCTCTTCTCTGAAAGAACCCACTCTCTGCCTTGAGAATGTCCCCCTTTCCCTTTCCTATCCTTTCAATAAATTCAATAAATTCATGCCTGCTATTCTAAATGACAGGTCTAAAATCTTTTTGTTAGATTTCAAGAACTGATGAGGACCTTCCTGCCTGCCTCAGCTCAGTGATAGCCCCTTGCCCTATATCCTCCAGCCCCAATCCTAACCCCTGGCATCACTAATGTTTTCTCCCTATTTGTAATTTTGTTACATCATGAATGTTATATAAATGAAATCAGATAATATGTGACCCTTGGAATTAGCTTTTGCTCCTCATGCTAATTCCCTTAAGATCTGTCCAAATTATGTGCATCAATGCTTTCTCCGTTTTATTGCTGC
Source organism: Glaucomys volans (assembly GCA_020662805.1). Classification (NCBI taxonomy): domain Eukaryota; kingdom Metazoa; phylum Chordata; class Mammalia; order Rodentia; family Sciuridae; genus Glaucomys; species Glaucomys volans. The sequence goes on from JAJEJO010002426.1 coordinate 207,620, forward strand.
ATAGTTTTCCAGGATGTATACGTCCTGCAGTTTGTTTAAGTGTTCCGTGATCTTCCTCCTCCAGCCACTCCTCAACTGCCTACATCACAGCCCAGTTAATCCCTATCAGTGGATTAATGCACTGATTTGGTTAAAGCTCTTATAATCCAATCATTTCCCCCTTCACCCCATCATTTTCTTGCATGATCTCACACATGAGTTTTTTGGGAGATATCACAAATCCACACCATAACAGATGGCATGTTTTGGTCTCCTATACCAGTAATGTATAAGAAATACGGATATTTCACATCTTTGCTAGTGTTTTGTGTTATCACTATTTTTTATTTTAGTCATTCTGATAGGAGGATAGTGATTGTTTATTAGGGTTCCAATTTATATTTCCATAATGATTAATGGTGTTGGACAGTTTTTTATGTGACTTATTTATCATTTGGATATACTTTTCAGTGAAATGTCTATCTTCTAATTGGTTTTTTTGTTTTTGTTTTTGTTTTTACTGCTGAGTTTGGAGTGCCTTTTATGTATTCTAGATATAAATTCTTAGTCACATAAATAACTTGCAGCCAGCAGTGGTGGTACATGCCTATAATCCCAGCAGCTTGGGAGGTTGAGGCAGGAGGATTGTGAGTTCAAAGCCAGCCTCAGCAAAAGTGAGATGCTAAGCAACTCAGTGAAATCCCGTCTCTAAATAAAATACAAAATAGGGCTGGGGATGTGACTCAGTGGCCGAGTGTCCCTGAGTTCAATCCCTGGTTCCAAAAAAAAAAAAAAAAAAAAAAAAAATCAGCTCAGCTACATTATAGAGTAGAATGCTAAATTCACATGAACTTTAAAAATAACAATTCGGATTTTAGAGAAATGTCTATTTGTGGGATTTTGGAGCAAGTAGGAAGGGATACTATAGCAGGGCAGGGGCTATGGTGAAGCTGAGGCATCACTGAGGCCCCCTCTTCGAACCCCAAGTCTTGTAATCATTCCAGAAAGATTTTAGACATGTAGCTAAGAGTAATAGGCATGAGTTTATTGAAGGGATAAGAAAAGGGAAAAGCAGACGCTTTCAAGGGACAGAGAGGGTTCTCTCAGAGAAGGACAGTGTGCCTCTCCTACCTTCCAGTTTTATTGGGGGTCCCAGGGAAGTTTCCAGAGAATCCTACCCAGATATGCCTCCTGACTTTTGACAGCAGGATGATACCAGACTTTCAAGTCCCCACTATGCATGACAATTCTAGGTGCCTTTGGTCCAGGCTGAGCAGTCCTAAATGGAACCTATTATTGCAGATTTTATGGTTACAGGGAATTATCCTTATGTCCCTGAGTTCTGAGATCTGGTCCGTGTAAGGGTCACAAAAGTCCCCACACCCAGGGTAGCTTGTATTTATTTATTATTTTATGCATTGCAGGACTACATTTCTCCTGTATTTAACAGGTAGTTTGCTGAGGAATGCCACGTATCCTGTCAACTTAGCCAGGCAGGTAAATTGCTTTTCAAACAAGAACACAGGTGGGGTCAGCACAATAGGCCCAATTTATAGAATTTTTTCCTTAACCTCCTGTTCCCACTGTACACGTCTCTCTGCTCCCTATCAGTATGAGACTGTCAATGTCCGAACTCCTGGTGGGATCTTCATTCAGTTTCCTCTGCCTTTAGGGACACGATTGCTCATTTTGTTTGTTTGTTTGTTTTTTAATTTTTTTTTTTGATTGAACCAGGTGCACTCCACCACTGAGCCACATCCCCAGCCCTATTTTGTATTTTATTTAGAGACAGGGTCTCACTTAGTCGCTTAGGGTCTCGCTAAGTTGCTGAGGCTGGCTTTGAATTCGTGATCCTCCTGCCTCAGCCTCCCAAGCTGCTGGGATTACAGGCGTGCGCCACCACGTCTGGCTTATTTTGTTTTTGATTCTGTTTTTAAAAAGGGATCCTAATTAGAATAAGTCATTCTCCATGTATGTATAATATGTCAAAATACACTCTAGTGCCATGTATATCTAAAAAGAACAAATAAAAAAAGGAAAAAAAGGTTTTCATCCAAATTTATTTAATCAAGTCCAAATAGTGAGGTGCCTTAAACTTCTAGTTATCATTTATTGAATGGTTATAGTCCAGGCATTGCCCTAAGAAGCCTATTTACATTAGCTCATTGAATCCTCACTAATCGATGAGATGATAAAAATAGATACTTACATAGTGTTGGCCATGTGCCAGGTTTTCTCCAAGTTGCACACATATTTCCACTCAGCCTGCACACCACCCTATGAGAGGACTATTGTGATCCACCCCATGTTACAAATGGAAGATGTGACGTATGGAAGGATCTGTAATTTACCCAGTCACTCAATTGGGAAGTAGCAGAGCGGGATTTGAGTGGAGGAGGCAGCCCAGCCTGCAGGACCCATGGTTAAACCACGTGCTCCCCTGCCCCTGGACATGCTGACCACAGCCTCTCTCAGCGACAAGGAAACCATGTTGTGGGAGGCTCCAGGAACTCACCACAGCCACTCTGCACATAAATAGAGGAACCCAGGAGTCGAATCCAGACTTTGAAAAAAAGTCAAGTTGTCTTTTTCTAATTATTCTTTTTCAAAAAGTACACAACATAAAATTTATGACCTAAACCATTTGAAGAGTATAGTTGAGTAACATTAAATATGTTTATATTGTTGGAAAATAGATCACCAGAAGTTTTTTATTTTGCAAATCTAAAACTCTACACTCATTAAATACCAACTTCCTTTTCCCAGCTGTCCCCACCCCTAATGACCACCATTCTGCTTTCTATTTCTGTTTCTGAAATTGACTTCTCTAGATACCCCATGTAAATGGAATCATGTAGTGTTTGTCTTTTATGACTGGTTCATTTCACTTATCCTAATGTCCTCAAAGTTTATTCATGTTGTGGCATGTGTCAGAATGTCCTTCCTTTTTTTATAATTTATTTTAATTAGTTATATATGATGGTAGAATTCATTTATTCACTCTGATATACATAAATGGGGTATCATTTCTCCTTTTTCTGATTGCACATGTTGTAGAATCACATTGGTCATGCAGTCATATATGTACATAAGGAAATACTGTCTGTTTCATTCTACTATCCTTCCCTATCACTCCCCTGTACCTAATCTAAAGTAACTCTATTCCTTATTAAGGATGAATAATAGTCAATTGTTTGGATATACAAACCAAGTGTCTTTGTCCCAAAGCTCACACTCTTGATAATCACATTTCCCTACCTTCCACAATATCCTCTGGCACCTTCTCATCTCAAGTGCAGTACAATTGCCAAGCATCATAGGTTCATAATACCATCAATCGTTATTAATGTTTGAAAGGATTTTTATGTTTTCCCCTTTTAGTGCATAGAAAATACACTCTACCATATCTGGCTTTATATAGCTAACATCTCTCTAGAATTGTTGCTGTAACTTCATGTCTGTGACAGAGAAGATTCAAAGTACATTAAATGAAAAATTGAATTTTTGTGGCAATTCAGATTGACTAGTGGTGGCTTTCTAGAGCAAGGTGCTAAGCTGGATCCAGAGGCTGGATCTGAGCTCAGAGCCAAGAGTGATTCTGACTATGAGTTCACAAGGAGGTGTAGTGACATGAGTCAGTCAACTGCTAATCCCTCATTTAGAGTGACGTCCCACTACAGGGGTGAGAAGACAGGCAACTCGAGCATAGCAGGGAGTTTAGTGGCTGGATTTTTTTAACAGTCATTAACATGAAATTTTTTATGCCTTGACAATTTTCATGATTGAGTAGACTGAAGTAAAAGAAATGGAGGTGGACCCCCGCCTCCAGGGCATAGTGAGGAGCACCCCTGCCTGCCGAGCTTGCAGTTTCTTCCAGGAAGACATTTATTTTCTGGGGAGTGGCTGGACCTCCAGAAACACGGCCCCTCCTCTCTGCCTTGTGGATTCAGCCCAGGAAGAAAAGGAAAGGAAGGAACGCTCCCTTCCTCCACCCGCCCCTGGAGATGATCCTTGGACTTGGATAAAAGAGTGCAAGTCAACATTTTTCTTTATCATTTGATCTGGCAAAACAAGAGACCCATACAGATCACTTGCACCCCAGGAAGTAGAGGCCCAGCCTCCCTTATGCAGTCAAAGACCTCTGAAGGCATTGTGTCAATGTCTCAAAGATGCAACTTTGAAAGAGTGCAATCATATTTAAAATACCCAGGAATGTGCTCTTTAAATGATGATTACATTAAGTCATTTTGTAAAACAAAGTCCCTTGACTTATTTCCTTAGTAACTTTTTATTTTTTGGTCTACTAGGTTTCTCTGAAGACGAATACAACTATATTTAGGCATAAGCTGTTTTCAATCATTTTCTTGGCAGCCACATTACCCTCTGTGTTTTCCAATGTTCTTGCCTTCATTCATACAACCTGCAGCTCAGGAACTCCATCTAGTTTTTCTTTTTCTTTTCTTTCTTTCTTCTTTTCTTTTTCTTTCATTCTTTCTTTTCTTTTTTTTTTTTTTTTTTTTTTGTAGTACTGAGGATTGAACCCAGGGCCTTGCACATACTAGGCAAGTGCTCAACCACTGAGATACACTGCCAGCCCTTTTAAAATTTTATTTTGAGACACAGTCTTGCTTAGTTGCTCTGGTTGATTTCGAACTAAGGATCCTCTTGCCTCCTGAGTCAATGGGATTACAGGTGGGGGCCTCTGCTCCCAGCTCCCAACTAGTTTTCATACACTGGGATTATGAGGGGACAGTAGAAAGAACTGGTGTCCTCGCCAATGGTCTGGTCAAACAAATAATCTGGCTTGAGAATAGGAGAAAGGAAGCTCAGTAGTTTTGACTGAAATGTTCTTGTGACCAAAAATAATATGCCTGACTTCAGAGGATGTTCCTCTGATAGTTTCATGGTTGGAAAGAGATGCCCCACCTTCCCACCTCCTCAACACATACACACACGCTCACATACACTCACACACACACGAATGTGCACTGCTGGACTCAGTGACGCCACATATAAGGACAACAGAAGTGAGCACACGCGCAGTACAGCCCGCCAGGCTGCTGTGGCTCAGGGGCTTTCCCAGAGACCAGGGGTCAATTTCTACTCACCTGGCGGTGAGGGCAGATCAGAGGGCCCTGTGTCCATCTGCGGTCAGCCCAGGAGCCACCGGGCAAAATCAACTCAGGCAGAGGCTCCCATAGGAATTTTATTCTGAGACAACTTTGTGCCACTTTCTAGAGGACAAAGGGACGAACCAGGTGGGACTGTAACAGTACTCATTCTTCTTGGTGGTTGCTAGAGATGCATTTATTTATGCAAGAGGTGTGTCCCGGGCACCTCCTGAGACGGTTCTGTTCTGGGCCTGGCTTACCATGATGAAGTTACAAGACAGACAGGTTCCCAGCCACCAATGGCCCCTAATGGAGGGCAAAGCTAACCAGCAGAAATACAGTGTGCACAACAACAACGCGAAAGACACGGTTAGCTGTATGTTTTCTTGTGGCCACACTAAAAGAAAGAGGGGGGGACCTGAAGAAATCAATTGTAACAGCATATTTAACCTAACCCAATATATCTAAGAGATTTTTCAATATAATGTTATCAGTGGGCCATTTTACCTCCTATTCTCGAACTAATCTCCAACGCTGTATTTCAATGCACATCTTCGCCATCACGTTAATGAACATTCAGAATGAGTATTCTGTATATCCTAATCTTGCACCAAAGACAGGTGAGTAAGGGAGGGGTGTGGTCGGAGTGGGGGAGTAGAAATAATAACAGAATGTGTGACAGATACCATTGCCCTGTGTACATGCATGAACGCACAGATGGTGTGACTCTACTTTGTGTACAACCAGTGAAACAATAGCTGTACTCCATTTGTGTTCAATGAATCAATAAGTAAATTAAAAAAAGCTTCATATAGTGCTCATGCCACCCATTTTAACCCATTTTAAATTTTGCAAAAACATTTGTTATAAAACGTGAGATGATTATGTGATGGGATTTGGTATCAGGCATGTATCTCACACCTGCAGCACATCTCAATTTGTTGTAAGTGCTCAGGACACGTGGCTCATAGCTACCATCTGGTACACCAGAGCTCTAGAGGAAACCATTTTAGGTATTACAATGTACACCAGATTTTTTTAAAAAAACTGATTGTATGTGTATATATATGTACTTTCTAAATACATGTTTTGTATGCATATCCACAGTAGAATAATAAGTCATAGTATATACACATGTGTGGCATGAAAGATTAATGAGCTAGAGCCATAGCCATCACCCACTTGGATCTTTCAGTTGTTGAATGAAAAAATTGTTGCCATGGTGTACACAGCATTATTCTACTTATGAAAATTAAGTAATTTATTGTTTAGAAATATATGTGTCTCGCTGCATTCTTGTTGCTATAACAAAATACCTTAGATTGGGTAATTTATACATAATAGAAACTTATTTCCCACAGTCCCAGAGGCTGGAAGTCCAAGATCAAGCAGAGTTGGCATCTGGAGAAGTCTTGCTCTCCTCCTTCAAAGATGGCACCTTCTGACTGTGTCTTCACATAGTAGAAGAGGACAGAAAGGAACAAACAGGCCCCTCAAGCCCTTTTATAAGGGCACTAATTCCATGCTTGAGGACAGAGCTCTAGTCACCTGCTTAAGACCCCACCTTCCAATGCTCTTGTTTTGGTGATTAAGTTCAACATACATTTACGCCACACCTTCAAACCATAGCCACATGCACATTAGTTAAAATAGAAATACAAAGAAATGCCTGTGAGTGAGAAATTCCAAATTAAGAACAACCCAAGTTCAGAGAGAAAGAACAGAACCATCCCAGGGCCTCCTCCAGGGTGGGAACATTTTACCGCTCAGGCAGAGGGTGAGCGAGAGATGTTCCTTGGGGTGCCCTTCTCCACCCCTTCAGAAATGCCTGAAATGTTTCATGCCCCAAATTTCCAAGGAACGTGAAAACAACGTCTTTTTGTCAATGGCTTACAGAGCCAATTAATCTAAAGACACTTCAGAAGGAAAACTTCAGGGGAGAAATGGAGGGGAGAGAAGAGCATGCAGCTGAACGCAGTCAATTCTGTTGCTCCCAAAGGGTTTCAGAGCCAGAATTGAACCTGCAGATCTTTTCCCTGTCTGCTGAAGATGGTCTACTGCTTTAAAAAATCTTTTACTTATGAGAACTTGAGGAGAATCGATGGTTGTCACACCCGGCCCCATACCACCCGCCAGCAGGGAGTTGACAAGATGGCTAGAATGAGTCAATGAACCCACCTGTCCAAAAACCATCATGTCTGGTGACTCCGCCTCCACTCTTCACTCTGCTGCCACGTGGAACACAAACTCCAACCGAGTGGATCTCAGGCAGGTCATTCACCTGCCACTCAGCCCTGCTGAGAAAGATGAGGGACTATGCGTGGAAGAAGCTGAGCAAGGCTATCTACTAAAGGCAAGGCTTATCTACTGTCAAGGTGATTAAACACAGATACAGGAAATTCCTTCCCAGAGGAGAATGCAGTAACCGGCCCTTGAACCTGTAAAGCACACTGGTTATGAGACCAAAGGTAGAGACCAAAGGATGTTGCCAAGCTCTAAGCTGATAGCTGATGTCACTGGCATGAGATGGGTATCTATCTGAGTCTTGCTCCATCATTCCCAAGAGAGGAAATGAAAGTAAAAGCCATTGTCACCACAGGAATTTGTTTCTGTGAATGTGTTGTAGTTGTTGATATTGATTCTATTGCATACTATTACTGCATTTTTCAATAAATTCAAAATTGTTTTTGAGCCAAACTATGAAGGAAGTAGAATTTGACTTTGTCCCTCCACTCCTCCATCCCCGCCCCTTCCTTCACAGTTTTTCTTTTGATTGTTAAATTAATTAGGATTCTAGGTCAGCTGCTATAACAGGGCTCAAATTAACATTGGCGTTGGTAAGATAGAGGTTCAGTTCTCTGACACAGGGAAGTCCAAGCTAGTATGGCAGTACGAGCCAAACCAGGGGTGGATTTAGGGCCTCTAACTCTTACCTAGTAGCTCTGCAATCTTTAACATGCAGTTTTTCATCTCATAATCCCACATGGTTGCTCCTGCTCCTACCAACTCATCTGTATTCCATTCTCCAGAAAAAAATTAAAGGGATATGGGACCTAACCTGAAAATTGGACCTATCACTTCTGCTCAAGCCCCACTGGCCAGAACTTAGTCATATGCCTACTCCAAGTCACAACACCATTCTATGCTCACTTACAAGACATAACAGTGATTTGGGTTTACAAAGAAGACCCTAAGTAATTTAGAAAAGGTGACATCTGTTCACTAGGTGATAAGTTGATGACTGATTCCATGCTGTCCTGTGGAGGAGAGCCAGAGGACCAGAGTGCACCAGGAAGATGCTCCAAAACTCAGCAATGGCAGGAAGTGACCCTCTGACCTGGAGAGAAGCTTTAAACAAAGGAGAGAAATTAGGGACTCCCAGGAAACAAGTTGGTGTCCTCTTCACCCATGGACTCCAGAACT
>JAJEJO010002426.1:216532-247420 GCA_020662805.1 Glaucomys volans
ATCTGGCCCCTGCCTACATCTCACCACCCCCATCTCCTCTGGCCCTGCCTCTTCTTCACTGTGTGACAAGCACACTGCTGTCGTTGGTATTTCTAAAGTGCATGGCTGTGTGTCTGCCTGAGGGACCTTGCACTTCGTGGTCCATCTGTCCAGATTGTTTTTCCCCCAGGTATGTACAAATGGGCTGCCTCCTTTTGAGTCTGCTCTGGTGTCACCTCTTTCAAGAGGCAGTCTCTGATCAGACTGTCTGAACTGGTGCTACCCCAAGTGGCCTAACAGACTCGAGTGCTGATACCACCGTGATGCCCTACGGTACACACAAATCTGGGTGTTGTTGAATTCAGGTGCTGAGTTATGTGCATCATGCTGCTAAGACTACGACCACATTTTTATAATTTATTACATTATCAAAATTGTAACTTTTAATCAAGCCTTCAATTTTTTTTCTTTTTTTTGTGTGTGTGTGGGTGGTGCTAGGGATAGAACCCTTGACCTTGCATATGCTCAGCAAGTGCCCTACCACTCAGCCACACCCCCAGTCCTGGCCTATTTTTTTAATTTACAGTTTTGTTGTGTTTCAGTGCTGGGGTTGAACGCAGGGCCTTGTGTGTGCTAGGCGAGTGCTCTACTTAATTTACAGCTGATCACTGTTAGTTGTAAAGGAAATTTTGTATTATATATGTTTGACCCTAATTCTCTGATGGGGAGAGTCTGCACTGGGATTTTGTTTTGTCAAGAAAAGACATGCTTTCTTTACCAAAGCAGTAGTGATGGTACACCAAACAATGAGAACAGAATTCATTCCAAAGAAAGACAGACCAAAATCATATATATCATTGCTCTCCAAGGGTTCATGTGTTGGAAGCTTGGTCCCCAATGTAGAGACGTGGAAAGTGATGGACAGGCACTTAAACGGCATTACTATAGTTCTGATGGACCCTAGCCTGGTTTTGTTGTTGTCGTTGTTGGTTTTTTTTTTTTTTTGGTGCTGGGGTTTGAACCCAGGGCCTTGTGCATGTGAGGCAAGCACTTTACCACCTAAGCCATATCCCCAGCCCCTGGCCTGTTCTTGAGAGAGGATTATTGTAAAAGGACAAGCTGGCCACTCCCCACTCTGGTTTCCTGGCTCCCCATGTTATCCCTCTCATCATGACACCCTCCACGGTGAAGCCCTCATCAGAGGTCAAACAAATTGGGAAACTTGACCTCCAAAATTGTGAGCGAAATAAAGCTTATCTTTATAAAATTCCCAGTCTGGGTTTTTTAATTTTTATTTTTTGTTATCGCAATAGAAAATGAACTAGCACACTCATTTTACTCAGATGTCTAACCCCTGGTATATCAAGTTGGGTTTGGTAGCTGTCATCAATGGCAAAATATTATAACAAACTGTGATATATTACTTATAGAGAGGGTAGTAGCTAATTAAGCAATGAACCGCCAAGATTTAAGCAGCATTTATATACAAAATATGGAAAGTTTAATAGCAAAGTAATTTTTCAATTTGTTCTTTTTAGATATACATGACAGTAGAGTGTATTTTGACATATCATACATACACAGAGTATAACTTCCCATTCCTGTGGTTGTACATGTCATGGAGTTATGCTGGTCATGTAGTCATATAGGAACATAAGAATAATTGTTTCAAGGAAAGAGTAATAAGTTAAAAAAACTGATGGAAACAGCTGCAGAATAATTTGCTTATAAATATTAGTACCTTGCCAATATCTTATGAAGCAGTATTTAGTATTATAAGACTAAAAATAGAATTGCTGAGATAATAGTAAAATCGAGGATGAATCAAAGCTGTTTGGAAGAGGGTGAATCTTCGGCAATGAATGTAGCTTAGGTACCATTTTTCTATGACACCATAGCTTGACATATTCAGGAATTGACTCATGATACAGAAACCAACCAACTAAACAAATAAAGCTAGAACATTCATTGAGACTTGACCTATGTACAGATATTGGTAATGGCAACTTTTAAAGAATATATATATGTGATTTGAAAATGATGCTACTAAAGGAAGAATTATTTCTTTTGACTTCCTTGCCTATAGGAACTGTTTCTGAAATTTATAAACTCTGAAGGATTACATTAAGTGTAGTTTGAAGCTTAAGCTTTTAGAGAAGTGAGTTCTGATTGTGTAGCTATACTGACAAGAAAGTTTTCCAGAAAAGGTTACCTGAGTAAAGGATTAACACTAGAATGGAAATCAGCATACTGCTTCCTTCATCGAAAAAGTCTTACCACAACACAGAAAAGCAGATGAACAAAATAGTGTGCATAGGCATTTCAAGATTTATGAATTGAATAAAAGCTAATGTGTTAAAGTTAAGGCTGTTGGGCTGGAGTTGTAGCTCAGTGGTAGAGTGCTTCCCTAGCATGTGGGAGCCATTGGGTTCGATTCTCAGCAACCTCATCTAAATAAATCAAATAAAGTTCCATTAAAAAAAATCAAGGCTGTTGTCTTTGCTAACCTGAAAGCTGATCCTGCACAATTTATTGCATGCTGGTGTATGAAGTTTTTTAGGAGAGTTATTCATGTGTGTGCTGGGGATGGAACCCAGGGCCCTAAGCATGGTGGGCAAGTACTGTACCACTGAGCTTATGTCCCCAACCACAAAGGAAGGCATTCCATCAGGAATGCTCAGACTGGGGAACAATTTCTGTGCCTCCAAAAGGTAACACCTAGGTGGATCCCAACTTCTTACAGACAGGAAGGGTAAGAACACTCTTGCTCATTTGTCTGTTATCTTCTGCATTTCTAGTAAACAATGCTTCTGTGCAAAGAAAAAATACAACATTTCTTTTGAGAAATTAAAAGGCAAAAGTGGAAGTTAGAAATTTGCCATACAGTTTCTATGGAAGTTATAATTAGAGACTATGATGTATCATAATTATCAACAAATGGGTAATAATCTTAATATTGCACATCTGTCAAAACTTATCACCACATTCTTTATGAATTTGACAAAATGTTTTAAATTTTATTTTCCATCAAAATAAGATACACAAATAGGGAATTCTCAGATCTAGAATTCATTTCTTTTAGATAGATAATTTATATGGGCCTATAATTTTATAGAATAATTGGTTGGAACTGCCTACTGATGAATATGTTCAAAGATACATTTTGAAAACACAACTTCCCTTGTTTTCTTTTGCATAAAAGTCAATATTAATATTCCTATCTCAATACAAGGGCTTTAAAATTTCTTCCTCTATTTCCATCACTTTAGTGAGATGGGGTTTGCTGTTATATATGTTGTTAAAACCAAACATAGAAACAGTTTAGAAATATGTTATCCTCTGCATCAGTCCAACCTCTATTAAATAAGCTTAAAAAGCAAAAAAAATTCTATTTCTTCCATTTAAAACTATATATGTGTGTGTGTATATGTGTGTGCATATATCCTAAGTGCATATCTCAAATATTCTTATAGGTATTTAATATAGAGCATCACTACTGCATGTTGGCATATATACAAAAATACACTTGGTCTTTATAATTGCACAACAGGTTATGAGTTTAACAGCAGTTCTCTCTATGCCCCAAATGTGCCTCTTCACACCCTTTCAATGACCATTGTGATGATTTGTGTCCTTCTTTTCTTGTTCTGGTGTTATTTATTGAAATAAAATGTTATGCCTGTTGACTTTAATAATTATTTGAGCTTATAGTTTAGATGTTTTTGATTTTCTCATTTCATTTTATTTTTCCAATAATTGATTCCAGTTGCACTTTAAAAAAGTATTGGTCAAAAACAGATTGGAAAAAAAGATCTGTTCCTTCTCCTTGGATAATGTTAGAAAGGCTGGTCTGCATGCTCTGCATCCTGTGCCCCCGTCCCTGTCTCCTTGGCGCTTACCACACCTGGCATTGTGTTCCAGTAACTCTTTGATCGTTGTCTCCTGACCTCTCTGACTAAGTGTGGCTTAGTGAGGACAGGGGCTTCCAGCTCACAGTCATGCCTCCAGATCGTCAATGGGTGGTGGCACTGAGTACATGGTCTGCACATGCTTTTTTGGAGAAAGGACTCGTTCTCAGGGGTGACAAGTGAGATGAATGGGTTTGATCAACTGAACTTGCCAGGATTTCTTCGGCATCCAGATAAAGTCTCCTCATCTAGCATTAGACATCCCTGTTGCCAAGTACTGTCAACTAATTAGCCCTGTCAATAGGGTTCTATGATCACAGCTCTTGTTCTGATTTTTCAAGTCCCAGAAACCCTGATAACAGAAATTACACCGCCTTGAAATCCTGCATGAGACCTAAGCATACCAACAAATACTTGAATAAGCCATGGGACTGCTGTTTAGGAATTGAGGAAATTCGGGTCTCTTTTAGAAATGTTTTTATCCAAATGGTGGTGATATTAAATATTTCTGTCACAAAAGTGGTTAAGTTTCAATGATCTAGAAAATGTTTCATGCCTTGATTAAGAGATCTGTTAGTCAGAAGTCACAGAAAGTCTTTCTAGCAGACATTTAGATTATACAAAAACAAGATAATGACACTTTTCAAACAGAACTTCAGGGTATTACATTCAGATATGAGGTTCTAGAAAAAGAATAGTCTCCCAGATGAAAAAAATTATGAAAGCATTAAAGTATGACATGTTAGAAGAGAAGGTAACCAGATTCCATTGTTGACAGCACATTAGAATCAGTGGGCAAACAGCTGTAAATCCTGATACCTGACCACACGTAACAACCAGAGCAGTAATATTTATTTATTTATTTGTACCAGGGATTAAACCCAGGGATGCTTAACCACTGAGCCACATCCCCAGCTCTTATTATTTTTTAGTTTGAAACAAGATCCAACTAAGTTGTTAAGGGTCTGGCTAAGTTGCTGAGGCTGGCTTTGAACTTGCAATCCCTCTGTCTCAGCCTTCAGAGTCACTGGGATTACAGGCATGTGCCACCACATCCAGCAAAGAAGTAGCTTTAAAATTCCCAGTTGATTCCTATAGGCATCACTGACCCAGATCAGCCCCTGCAAACTCTAACCTGCATAGGAATCCTCTGGAGATCTTATTAAATGCAAACTCCAATCCAGAAGGACTATCACAAGCCTGAGATCCTGCATTTCTAACAATCTGCCAAAGGATGCTGCTGCTACTGGTCCAGGGACCACATTGGAGGAACAAACTCAAGACAGCAAGTGAGATACTACACAGAGGAGCGACTAATGGACATACAGGATAGTAGGCAGGGCTTCATCCTCAGGCATACTATGTTTTTTATTCTAGTAAAATATAGGTAACATAAAATTTACCATTTTAACCATTCTTAAGAGTGCAATCAGTGGCATTATGTGCATTCACATGGTGGTGTAACCACCACCATCATCCACCTCCAGAAATTTTCATCTTCCCAAACCAACTCTGTACCCATTAAGCAATAATTTTCTGTCCCCCAACCCTGTGTCTGGCAACCACCATTCTGCTTTCTGTCTCTCTGAACTTGTGCATTTGTGGTACATCACATATGTGGGATTGCCAGTATTTGTCCTTCCACTACTGGCTAGCTTTCCTTAGCATGAAGTCCTCATGCATCAGAATTTCCTACCTTTTCAAGGCTGAATAAAATTCCATTATATGTATAGACACATTATTTTATAGTAAATACATCTCTGTTAAAAAACAAAACAAAACAGGAATCGGCTATTCTGATTATAGGAAAACATACCCCAAGTGCTTCAGAGCAAAAAGAATCTATTTTGTAGGACAAAGGTCACTCCCTGAAAAGATTCTCCTCTATAATATGAAAAGGACCTTTGCCTAGGGGCCCCGGCAGGTCATTCTTTTCTCACTTAACATGAACTGGGAAATTCCCGGTTGGAGAAAGAATGATTAGTGGCATAACTAAGTTAGCAAGTAGTCACCACCACCCTTGTGATGAAGTTTGAAGCTGCTAGACCAGGTCCAGGGAGATGAGGTCACTGATGAACCTGGCTCGCGTGCTCTCAGGTGACCTCAAAGTGACAGAGAAGTTTTAGATGGAAACGCCTCAGTGACAAATATGCAAAAACAGCTAACCCTCTGGGGATAGCTCTGGCAACCAGTTTTTCCTGATAGAGGAGCTACTACTTTAGAAAGAAAGGAAAAAAAATCCCCCAAAGGAAATGAACAGTGAGTTCTTTACTCGGCCCCTAAATGAAACAATGCAAGAAAATTCCAAAGGAAATACTCTTATCTCCAGAAGTGCAAGAACTTCCTTGGAGCAACCAATGAAAATCAAACTGACCATCAGTGGGGAGGCCCTTCTGCATCTCAAATCTCAGGAAACTTTCCCCGAAGGAAGGAGCAGAGCTGATACAATCTCATGCCACCCCTGTAAGCCTTGGGTCTTGCTCTCCTTGGAGCATATACTTCTACCCTTTTGTTCTTTCTCTGTGTCTACTTGGCATTTGTGAAGGACTTATTTAGTGACTCTTAGATGAGAAGTGTTTGTGTCCAGTATTCCAGAAGCATACTAGTATTAGGGGGAAAACCTGAGAATTCAGCAGACCTGGGATAGAATGGTCCATCTTGCCACTGGGTAACATTGGGCAAGTTATTACAATGTGTAATCTCATTGGTAAAATGAAGCTAATAACTAACTTCCCTATAGGGTTATCATGAGAATGACTTGAAATATTGTTTGCAAAGGTGTCTGGTTACTGGGAAACTCTCTGAATATGAGTATCTACATCCTTTCTGTATTTGCAGCCCAGGCACTGGTAGGTAGAAGGATCCAGTGACAAGCAGGACTAGCCAATGCCCTCTTCAAGTGCCTACAGCCTGGAAGGGAGGAAGGTCTTCATCAAGTCATCACACATGTTCTGTTGAGCCTGGAACAAGCTCTTTTACAAAGGAAGGAACTGGTTAGGAATTATGAGAGATGTGGTGTTACTTTGTCAGGGATGTTTTCTCTTGGACCTTTCCATCTGACCTCCAATCTACAGAATTGGCAGGCATTCACTGGTGATAAGATGGAAGACTGTTTCAAGCAGAAGATTGGAAATGAAATGGCAAGGAGCAGACTGGAGAAAAGAGAGGACAGCCAGAAGAGGGAAGCTGGGACAGATTCCTGCTGGGGAAGCCACCAGACCAGGTCAGGGGATGGGGGAGTTGTCTCACCAGGAATTTTGTCTCTCTTCTGAGAACTTGGGAAGTCCTTGGGCCAGGAAGGTTACTGTCAAAGGCAATATTTTGCTTTTGGAAAGCTCACTGGTCCAGAAGACTCATGGTGGCAGACTGGGATGGGAGTGATGGAGATGGAAACGTGATGATGCATTGAGGCCTTGGTGTCACGAGGTATTAGCTCTAGACACATTTATAGAGCAAATCAACAAATTCACGGTATTTTTTTTTTTTTTTATGTATAGGACAGATGGTTGGCCCTGGTGCCACCACATGAAGCACATGCCAAATGATATGTGTGTATCATTCAGCCACAAAAAGGAATGAAGGGGCTGGGATCGTGGCTCAGTTGTAGAGCGCTTGCCTAGCATGTGAGAGGCACAAAGTTCGGTTCTCAGCACCACCTACAAATAAATAAACAAAGGTTCGTCAGCAACTAATAAAATTTTTTTTTTTTAAAAAAAGGAGTGAAGAACACACACTGGCATGGATAAACCTCAAAAAGATGCCAAATGGAAGAATCAGTGATAAAGGACTGGACACATGATCCCATTTATAATAGTGAGAATAGGAAAGTTGTTGAGACAAAGTAGCTTAGTGGTTGCCAGGGACTGGGGGAAATTGAGGTGACAACTAGAGTATTCCTAAAGGAAATTCATTTGATGTAACTTTCAAGGTTCTAAAATTGCTTGTGGAGGTTGGTTGAATAACTTTATAAACATACTGAGAAGCACTGGATTGTCCATTTTTGAAATGGTGAATGATGTTAGGTAAATTTTATCCTGATAAAGCTTCCAGAGGGTCAGATGGACAGAAGGGAAGAGGATATGAGAAGAGGGTCTGTACTCATACACAGGGTTGCCCATGGTGAGAATACCCCAGTGACAAGACCCTCACGGGGCCCAGGTAGGCCTTTCCTGACTGAGCATCCTCAGGGAAGGAAGGCATCCTGCCCTTACCGGGCTCCCTGCCCTGAACTCTGACTCCGTCCAGAGCAGATGAGATGGCACTGAAAAGAAAAGAGACCAATTTAGGTTTCCAACCTCATCACTGCCACCTCCTTCATTTTGTGGATCAGGGTGGAGGGCTGTCACATGACCACAGCCACCTGAACAGTGACTGAGGGTGGGACAGAAACTCCTACTCATCCTCCAGGTCTCTGTTCAGCTGTCCCCTTCTCCAAGAAGCCTTTTGGGACTTTCAGGAATGAGTCAGGGGTGCCTCCTCTGTCATCTGAGAGCACTTACCCTCCCGGGTTGTGGTGGCCTTGCCCTTGTTCCCACTGAGCTGTCATCCTCACCATCAGGGACAAGGACTGAGCTTTCGGCAACAACCACAACATCCATTTCCTACTTCCTCCCTGGTCACAGACCCTGGTATTGTTGGGTACAGCAGTGTGCTCAGCTAAAGGACCTCATATCCACTTCCTCTTCAGGTGAAGTGGCCACATGGACAGTTCTGATGGATCCGTGCAGGCAGAATGGTGCAGGAGACTTCACGAAGACTCTGGATACTCCCCCTGTTCCTTGGTGTCCTGGTCAGCAATGTGATCATGGCGGCCAGTGAGCTGGCTGCTGTGTTGGACCTGAGAGGACTCTGCAGATAGAAGCTATTTGCTATGGAGGGCGGACCAGCTAAAAAAGTGCACCTGAGGCCAGGTGTAATATACACGCTTGCAATCCCAGTGGCTTGGGAGGCCAAGGAAGGAGGATCACAAGTATCAGGCCAGTTCAGGGAACTTGGTGAGACCCTGTCTCAAAATATAAAATAAAAGGAGCTGGGAGTGTAGCTTAATGGTAGAGTGCTCCTGAGTTCAATTCCCAGTCCCCCGGGGGGCGGGGGGAATGCACCCAGTGACACTATGGTGACACCTATCAGCCCAGGCTGTTCCCATGGACTTGCTCCATGAGAAATAAGAAATCTTCATGTATTTAATCCACTCAGTTCCTTGTCACTCATAGATGAATACTACTCCTTGCTGATATAATGGTAGACTAAACCTTCCACCTTATAAAGAAAGAATTCAGCAAATAAAAACAGATCAAAGTCTATGAGAGGTAGAAACGACCTTAAAACTCTCAACCCCCATCCACTTTGAGCAGAAGGATACTGAGGCCCCAGGGGAAGGAGTGGGGAGCGGAGCAAAAGGGGGCCCAGCACAGCCCGCTTTGCCTTTTAATGTGGAGGTAGGTACTAGTGATTCCAATGAAATGGAAATACCTTGCAGCTAACATATTGTATATTTTTGCTAGATAAATTACATAAAATTATTTATTGGGACCTACTCAAAGGTTCATTCATGTAAACCTGATTTCCAGAAATTCAAACATGTACAGTGGCCCCGCTTATCCTTGGTTTTGTTGCCCCAAGGCTCTGTCCTTGTCCCTGAAGCCAATAATGAGAACATGGTTTTGAGAAAAAGGAAAAGGAAGGTTTACTGCTTTGCTAGCAAAGGAGAAACAGGGCACTCCTGTCCCAGAGGTTGATTCTGCCCATCAGCAGGAACAGGGGGCTTTTAAAGAGATGTCTCAAAGGCTACATTCCACTGTTCTCTCTAGAGTTGTAATTCCCTTGTTAATTTGGTAGATCGTCATTCCTGAGATTTTCTGGTACCATCCCCAAAGTCTGGATGACTTTGTTCCTGTGGTGGGTATGTTCTCAAGGACAGAGAAATCTGCCTAAAATGGGGAAGAAAGGTAACCCTGTGTCCCCTGAGATTAGGGAGGGGAGAGAGTAAGGAGGAGCGGGGAAAGAGGAAGACAAAGAAGCATGTCCATTTCAAAAACAAGTTGCAGTGGCCAAGCTGCAAGGGCTACATTCAAAGCATAAAGTGGACCCTGGTACAGGGTGGCAGCTGCGGTTCCACCACGTGAGGGTTTCAGTTCGACAGCCATGTAAGTGCAAATGACATTCCTGAGAGTTCAATTCTCCCTTGAGCTGTGTTGACAGGCCTCCTCTGCCCTTCAACCTGAGGTGTCTGTCACTTCTGGAACAGTGGGTAGTGGCCCCTTGTGTCCTATAGGTTTCTGAAATAATGCCTGCTTCAGGAACTCAGGAGGGACCCTCTCTCCTCAGAGGTGAAGACAGTTGCAGCCTAAAACCCCACCACTGAAGAGTCACACCACTGAGATGAAACAGCAGTTTTTCTGGTGTCTCATGGACACCAGTCCATGAGATTCTCCATTTTAAATGAAGATTATGGACGGGCTAACCCAGAGCTAGAACCTGCCATTTCTCTCTCATCTAAAGGAAGAGGAGACACTGCATCGTGGGGACCGGAGATAGCAGGTCCATCACAATCACTGACGTCCTTGTTTGAGGAGGGTGGGCCTGGGCAGAGCTGGGCAGGCCCAGGATGCCAGGCTTCTTGTGTGGAATGTCTGGGAGCCACCCTAAGGGAGCATAGGATGTGCCTCAGGGGATGAAGGAAACTTGGTGATCATCTGGTCACACACACCCAGGAACAGTGAGAATGTCCATATGACCTGACTGAGGCAGGTGACCAGCTGGGAGCAGGCTCAGGCCTCTGACCCGGTCTCCTGTGTCCTTGTCCAGGAATTGTGCCACCTCAAGTCGTTTGTCATTTTTGTTCCACAGAGGACAAGTGTTCCTTGGAAAGGGTTGCAGGGGGGTGGGGCATGAAACTCGACCCTGGCAGGTGTGGAACCAGGTTTTAGGGGGCCTGAAGTTCATGCAAATGAGGCAAGGAGCTTTTTAAGAGAAAAAGATTTTAAAAATTAAGAATCAAAAATTAGGCATAGGGCCTTGGAGGATCCCTGAAGTGCAAATGTCTTTAGGTTCATGGCAAACCTGCTCCTGGGGACCGGCCTCTCTGTTGCTTTAAATATGTCAATTTCTTCAATATGCTTTATACAAAAGTCTCCAGTTTTGAGATATTAAAGTTTTTTTAAAAAACTGAAAGAAGTTAATACAAAACAGTTTGAAAATCATCGTCCTGCAGGTCACCATCTCTCAGCACTGCTGGAACTAGGGCTGTGTAGTGGACACATCACTTGCCGGCATTTGATTGATCATATTTGAGAAATTAATTTATTTCAAGTGAGTCATAGGAACTATGCCTGCCCAGGACTGAAGTGCTCAGACTCAGGGAAGCACAGCAAGCTTGACTCACCAGATGGAATCTGAGCAATTGTTGATCGGCTGCTCCACAATCAGATGTCACAGATGTTTTAGATTTAAATACAAGTGGATTTAAAAGTTGCTTTCCAATGAAGCACACCAGGATGCTCCTGATGCCTACCCAGATCTGTGTGTGAGTGCTGGTGAATTGGCCTCTGGGGACCGTATGCATGGCGTTTGTTTTGTTTTGGTACTAGAGACTGAACCTAGGGGTGCTCTATGACTGAGTAACTTCCCCTGTCCTAATTCATATTTTATTTAGAGACAGAGTCTTACTGAGTTGCTTAGCACCTCGCCGTTGCTGGGGCTGGCTTTGAACTCGTGATCCTTCTGCCTCAGCCTCCAGAGCAGCTGGGATTATAGGCATGCGCCACCACGCCCGGCTGTGTGTATGTTTTAAATATTGGAATTCACTTCCATTTGTGAAGGGGGGCAGGAGACAGCTAGAGTTCCCAATACATGAGGATGTGAGGAACATCCTAGAAATGTCTTTGACCTAAAGGGAAAAGCAGATCGGAGCAACAAGCTGTATGCAAGAGCAAACCCTTAATTCAAAAGAGAGAGAGAGTCCTTCTGAGTGTATTACATGTTTTAGTAGTTAGCTCTATCTCTATCTCTTGTCTTTAAGGGCTGTTCCTGGATTCTAGATATATTGTCCTGTGGTTGGATGTGGTCTGCTTCTGCCAAAACTCATGTTGAAGTTGAATTGCTGGGGCTGGGGATATTACTCAGTCGGTAGAGTGCTTGCCTTGCAAGTCCAAGGCCCTGGGTTCAATCCCCAGCACTAAGAAGTGGAATTGCCGATGGAAAGGTATCAATCAATGATGTATCAAAATGTGTAAGTGCATCCTACTGTCATGTACAACTAATTAGGACAAATAAAATTTAAAAAGAGATACTGGGGTCTTTAAGAGGTGCTTTGGTCTTGGGGCTTCATCCTCATGATGGGATTGATGTTATTCCCTCAAGAATGGGTCAGTTATTCCCAGAGTGAATTGTTTTGACACCCTGGCCCCCTTTATTCCCTCCTCTCTTTCATATATGACTTTCAATTTCCCATTTCCCACCAGGACTTGAAGTAGCTGGAGGCCCTCACCAGACATGGCTGCCTAATCTTTCTGCTTTCAGAACCATAAGCACAAACAAAGATCTTTTTGGGTGAGGGGTACTGAGGATTAAACTTGGGCACTCGACCGCTGAGCCACATCCCCAGCCCTATTTTGTATTTTGTTTAGAGACAGGGCCTCAATGAGTTACTTAGTGCCTCACCTTTACTGAGGCTGGCTTTGAACGCACAATCCTCCTGCCTCAGCCTCCCAAGCCGCTGGGATTACAGGTGTATGCCACCACGCCCAGCCACATCTTTCCTTTATAAATTGCTCAGTCTCGGATGTTCTTTTATAGCAACAGGAAATGAACTAAGACCTGCTGTCACATAAAGAGCCTACGTGTCAGTGCCCTGGACCCTGCCGACAAAGTAGAGGTGGAGGAGGGATGGAAGGTATTTCCTCTGTCATTACATTTTCTCCTTTTCTTCTAGACGTGGACAGGCTTCTTCATTTAGAAAGCCCAAGGAACTAGGGATGGTGGTGTCTGATAGGCAGTGGTGCTGGGCAGGTGGAGTCTTAGAGACAGTGGCAGGAATGGGAAAGAAGTGGAGAACGCTGCCAGTGCCACCCAGAGCTGTGTGTGAGTGCTGGTGAACTGGCTTCTGGGGACCGGCTGACATCTTTGGGGGAACTTTGGGGAAATCTGTGCTATCAGGTGAGGGTCAGGCCAGAGAAGTGTGGGAAAGATAACTTTCTGCCACCTCAGATTCAAATCTACAGTACGAGTCAAGCCTGTTCCAAAGGGACAAGTGGAGGGAAGCTATCCAAAGCACGGCAGCACTGTAGTAACGGAAAGAGCATGGAAGGTGTCCTTCAAGATGCAATTCCCAGTGACCGCAGTGGCTACAGGATGAGTGAGGGCATCCTGGCACAAATGTTAAACATACTCGAAATGACCCCCTGGAAATTGTTCCCACAGCCAAGAGAAAGATCATGCGTTTTATGGTTCACCCTTCCCAGGAACTTTGAACAAGGGTGTATAAAATGGTTCACTCCTTTCTTGACAACCATCCCTAACTTATAAGGAAAAGAGGGATCAGAACTGGACTAGAAACTATGACTGGAAAGGTAAAAAAAGGTGGACTTCTTAATCATTATTTACTGCTGTGAATTTCCCATTGTGGGGGTGCTAGGGATTGAACCCAGGAGTGCTAGCCACTGAGCCACATCCCCAGCCCTTTTTATTTTTTTATTTTGAGGCAGGGTCTCACCAAATTGCTTAGGGCCATGCTGAATTGCTGAGTCTGGCCATGAACTTGCAATCATCCTGACCCAGTCTCCCAAGTCACTGGGGTTACAGGTGCGTTTCACCACACCTGATGAAATTTTCACCTTTAACTATTTCATTTGGAATAAAAATATGGAAGTCTGTGACTAAGTGCCTATGTATTTGGTACAAGGAGGGCTCATGAATGTATCTTAAGTTATTAGTACCTTGTTGAGAATTAATTTATCAGACTCAGGTAGCCTGACTGTAAAAAGTAATCAGTGATTTTCAATCACTTTGGTAAGCAAAGAAACATGAAGTGGATGACAGGCACGAGGTGTCTACTATAGGAAGCTAAGTCTAATTTTCTGGAGAACACCAAGGGCTCCAAAGGGAAATCTCCTGGAAGAGATCTTTCATTGCTATCAAGGTTGCCTCAGGCCAATTGCAGTTGGACAAAAGTAAATGGAACTGAGACATACAAACTAGATACAAATTTTTTGTTGTTTAAAAATGCAGTATAGCTGGGTGCAGTGGTGCACACCTATAATCCCAGCGACTCAAGAGGATGGGGCAGGGATTGCAAGTTTGAGGCCAGTGCTGGAAACTAGAAAGGTCCTAAGCAACTTAGCCAGACCCTGTCTCAAAATTTAAAATTTTTAAAAAAGACTGGGGGTGTTGCGCAGTGGTAAAGTATCCCTGGATTCAATCCCCAGTACCCCAAATAAATAATTAAATAAATAAATATGTAGTACAAACACTGCATTATTTTTAAGTGAAAAAATTGATGCAATGCCTCCACTAAGTCACATTACAGTAAAATTTTAGAACCAGAAAGAAATATTCCAGAAAGTGGGAAGATGGTCAAATACAAAAGACTGAGAATCAGAATAACATCAAATCTGACAGTAACACCAGAATCTAGAATATAATGAAACCATGCCTTCACATTGTACGATAAAATATTTTATAATCTAGAATTGTACTAGAATTCTAGCTAAATTGTGAAAGTAGGACATAGATATTTTCAGACACACACGATGAAATTGGCCCTGTGGATCCCCATTCTCCCAATTCCTCCTTATTGTCAGCGACCAATTCCCACCATAGATGCTGAAAGTGCTGCAGATTCTCCGGCCTCCTCCTAGCCTTCCTGGCAGCAGGGATCAGCAATGTGACCCAGTTTCTGGCAACTGACACTAGCCAACTGCTGCAGCCACCTGTGCTCTGATGTGAAGAGGAGACATCACCATTGCTGTGATGAAAGAACAAAACTCCAAACACAGTTTCCAGGTCCTGCTCACATCATAGGGCCACTCACCAAATTTTGGACTCTGTACATCCAGAGAGTTTGAGGTGACAGGATAAGAGTCATAGTAATAATGATACTATAACATCCCATCTGTGCTCCAGAATACTACTATTTATAGTTGAAAGGCAAACTAATCAATGCTGTAGGCCTCAAAAAATTGCTATCTCATGTTCTGCTTTTCAGATGTGCTCCACTAGACTTAGCAAGCAAAACAAAAAGGAAATGGAGAAGAGAGGGAAAGGGGATTCTCAGGGCAGTCTCATCGGACAGCGCTCTGTCCATACTGAAAAAGAGGAAAAGAGGCTACTGCTGGAAATGTCTTCAGAGAAAGAAATGAAAACTGGTAGATTCTGTTTGACTACACTGAGAGGAAATTTATGGTAATAGGAGAAAAATGTGGAATGGAATTAATGATAAGAACATGGAAGACACAGTAAATGGGGAAAAAAGACAATTACTAACTCAAAGCCAGAGCAGGCATGGTGACACAAGCCTGTAGACTGGGGCATTGAAGCAGGAGGATCTCTTGAGCCTAGGAGTTCAAGATCAGCCTAGGCAACATAGCAAGATGTCTCAAATAAATAAATAAATAAAGCCATTTTTTTGAGAAAGGAAATGCAATCATAGTATATCACATGACTTAGCTAGAAATAAATAATATTTCTATATTTATAAAATATGCCCACTGAATGCTGATTTAGTTATACATTTCACTCTAAATGTGATGGGAGAACAGAGGGAGGGTGAGTGTGTATGAATGGGGTGTCACAAATGGGATGTACCTATAAGTTGTCTTCCTCTTCCAGGACAGGAAATCAATAGATACATCTAAAATGGAAAAGTATTTTTAAAAAATACTATAAGCATGTTATTAATAATATTAAAGGAAATATAAGAATCAACTTTTATATTTAAAATGATTTTCTCTGGAGAGTAGCATTTGAGCCTAAGAGGTAAGGGAGGGGACTGTTAATTTTATTAGAAACTTAATAGTACTACTTGAGTATATATGTATCACTTTGACCAAAATTTGAATTTTTAAAAATTATATAGATAACATAGTAAGAAAAAGGTCTGTTTGTTTTTTGTACCAGGGATTGAACCTGGGGTGCTTAACCACTAAGCTATACCCCCAGTCCTTTTTTAATATTTTATTTAGAGTCAGGGTCTCACTGAGTTGTTTAGGGCCTCATTAAGTTGCTGAGGCTGGCTTTGAACTTTCTATCCTCCTGCCTCAGCCTCCCCAGCCCTTGGGATTACAGGAAGAAAAAGTTTTAAACATACAAAGATATACATGAAGAAGTAGTTTCTCTCTATAAAGATAAGTACTATTACCAGTTTCTTGTGTATCCTTCCAAAACAATTAAATAAATACATATATAATGTATTTTGGATATATATCACACACATGAACATATGTGTTATTTACATGTTGTACAACAGAAACAATCTATAAAAGGTACACAAATATTTTATTTACATACATATCCTTCATATAATAATTTCGTGTAATAATATATCTTGGAGATGTTCCAAATATCTGTGCCACTAGATCTCCCTAATCTTTATAAAGTGCTGGGCTGGCATTCTAATGTGTTGATGCAATCTTTCTTCATGGACAATGAAGCCACCTTTGGTCTTTGGCAGAAAAGCAAGCTGCAGAGAATATATGCCCACATGGACCTCTGTGTTCATGTTCAAATGATCTCTGGATAAGTTTCTAGACACCAATTCTTGGAGCAAAAATGCTTAAAATTCTCATGTATGCTTCTGAACTTTCTTCCAAAGATGTTGTTCAATATTCATGCTCACCAACAGTGTGAGTGCCCATCTCCTCAGACACACAGACAGAATGTGTGTCCTGTCATTATACATGTATCTATTTTTTGGTGGTTGTCCACAATTCTTGGCTCATAACTGCCCCCCCCAAGGCAGTTCATAAAAATTAGAATTGCTCTTCCCCAAGGAAGTTCATAGAAACTCTAGTATTTCCCCTCTTCTCTATCTTGGAGTTGGCCTTAAAGAAATTTTCTGACCCATCAGATCTGAGAAGAGCATAAGATCCTCATTTCAGAAGGGGTGCTAATCCCCTACTTCCAGAACGAATCTGGAAGAAATGTTGCACAGAGAGAACAAGAAGAATCTGAACAGACAAGCATGGCTGGGTTTCCCCACTCAGTTTACCAGCATTAGACCATGCCCTTTCTAGCCAGTGATATCTCTACAGGGCTGTCTAGGCTTCAGTAATGCCTACGTAATGAAGTCTTAATAAAAACCTTTCCTGGTGGGGAGAGCTCCAGATAGGTGGACTCCCAGAGGGTCCTGGAGGGTCCTGGAGGGTGACCCACCTGCAGAGAGCATTAAACTCCCTTCTCCCACTGCTTGCTCTCTGCATCTCATCATCTGTATCCTTCATAATATTCTTTACAATGAACCTATAAATATAACTTTTCTTTAAATTTTGTGAGTCACTCAAGCAAATTAATAGAATCTGAAGAGCAGCCAAAATATAGCTGTTCTTTCAGAAGCACAGGCAAAACAAGCTGAATTTTGTGGGGGTGAGGAGCACCTCCACCTGGAGAATCTGGTGCTACCTCCTGGTAGACGTGCTGGAATTGAATTGAAAAAGGGGTCATCCAGCAGGTGTCTGCTGCAGAACTGCTTGCTTGCTGATGTTGGGAGGAAACCCCAAACCTCTGGTATCAGAAGTAATCTGTGTTGTGAGAGTAGGAGGAACTGATTCTGAGTTTGAATTGTTTTTTCCTTCTGTATCTTCAGAGAGTGCAACACCAGACATTGACAAAATATCTTTGCCAATGTGGTAAGTGGATAATGGCTTGTTATTGTTTCATTTTGTATTTCATTTGCTTTTCTTTTTTTGTTTTTAAGAATTATTTATTGCATCAATTCATATAGCAAGGTGGCTACTCCATAGGCAGGATAGTAAGGAAGTCAGGGATGGATAGCATATATGTGTGTTGAATCACAATTTGCTTTTCTTTAACTGGGAAGGACAATCACTCATGTAGGCTAGAAGTTCAGAAAAGTAAGGAAGATGGGGTTCTTGCACACTGAGGCCTGTCTGTGGAGGAATTGGAATACCATTCTTTTTATTGCTCTAGAGACAGCAACAAATCTCTCTCTTACCTGAATTCTAATAAAATAAAAACTGTTCTTCTGCTGGAGACATGTTGTTTCTAGAATGAAAGAAGTAAATTGTGGGGAATCAACCTGAAAAATGACAGGAATCAGAGAGAAAGGGGACCTTTAGAAAGCTTTAAAGGATGGGTTGTAATTAATGAGATATTTCCAAAAGCCAAAGTCTGGTAAATGCTAAATGCCCAATAATTACAAACGATAAAAGAAATTCTCAGCAAGAGAAAATGCTACACTACTATTGAGCGTTAGAACTCTGTTAGCCATTCATTCATTCCATAAGAATTATGGGATCAGAGCAATGTTCTATGCTGAGAGAGACCAAGAATAAGACTCAGTTCCTGCCTCAGCTTCCTGAATAGCTGGGATTACAGACATGCACCACTGCATCAAGCATGCAATCTAATATATATATTTAATGCTGGTTTAAAAACGTCAGTGGTAAAGGAGTGGAAAGCTTAAGTAACTCAGGAGGAATATGGAAGATTATTTATGACAGAGACAACAGAATATATCATTTATTTCTGTCATTTGTAAACACCGTTTTAAAGAAAGCACACAGAATTGAAGCTTAAAATGTCAACTATTGCAAAGATAGGCTCATGTGAGATATGCCCTTTATGTTGAAAATTTTGGGAACCAACCAGGCATAGGAGGCTAAGGCTAGAGGATCATGAAAGTTTGAACCAGCCCAGGCAACTTAATGAGACCCTATCTCAATATAAAAATAAGAAGGGCTGAGGATATAGCTCAGTGGTATAGCACTTGCCTAGCATGTGTGAGTCTTTGGGTTCAATTGACATTACCAGAAGAAAAAAATACTTGAAACTAGGGTGTAGCTCAGAGGAAGAGCTTGTGTTTAGCATGAAGGAAATCCTGGGTTTAATCCCTTGCACCCCATAAAACAAAAGAATAAAATTTTAAAGTTGCTCTAGGCAATGGCTATGAAAAATTCAACTTGCAACTGAGTTCATCTTGACCGCCATCATAGCGTTACAATGGCACTTAGCGGGTCCAAATACCTTTCCATGGGCATTGAATGATTTAGCTTAAGTGAACAATGGGCAACTGAATGCAGGCAGTATCTCTCTCTCTCAGCTCATCTTTTATCTGCCAGCTCTTACCTTGCAGAATAAAAAAATTCTAGAAAACAAATTTCAGAAACATTGAAGTAGTTCTTTGGCAATCACCCCAGCCTTTTTATCCACCTCATGTAAATGTACACAAGGATGTTGCCAAGAAAAGGGAAAAAAGTTGGAGGAAATTATGAACTACAAAACCTTTAAGCATAGCTACCTTCTTTTAGAAATGACTGCTTCTGCTAAATCTCATTATTTCTCCCAGCGGCTTGCAAGGTAACAGTGGAGGCTACTGAAGGGGAGAGGCCCTTAAATAACACCGCAGTGCTTGTTCAGTCTCACTGGAGAACACCGAGAAAGAATTGCCAGGGCAGGTGAGACAGAGGCTCTGCCAAGACAAAGAAGCCATCTCTCAGTGACTCATGAAAGACATTTCAAAATCTATCCTTGCTGCATGCATGAGATACTTTCAATGACTGACCAGACAAGGCACCCTGAAATTTGGCATGCCCTTTCAGAGAGAACAAGGAGAAAAGGATAGGACTTGAGATGAGCTGGAATCTTCCCAGCACCCACAGAGGAATGTTCAGGGTACCCTCCCAATCAGGCCTGTTCTGTTTTCCCAAAGCATTTGCTATCTTTTAAGATAACATATTTTGGATTGGTTCAGATGTACCTAAGCAACTAGAACAGTGCTGGCACATAGTAGGTACTCAACAAATAGTTGTTGAATGAAGTAATCTTTGAAACAATACCTATGGTGCCCCTGTATCCACACCTCCCCTTCATGGTAGCTGGAAGAGGAGGAGAAACCTAGCTTGAAGTTTCTGGTGTCTGCACAGCCAAGGGAAAAGCAGCCGCTGGAGGGGGTGTACCTGCTCTGAGGTGTGGACTGCGTGTTTCCCAGCGTACTCTCTTCTCAGCAACCTTTACCTGGACAGATGGAGCACTTCTTAATGAAGCTGCAAGAAGGAGCTCCCTCTTTTAATTTGGAGTTCTCTTTTGGGTGGTTGCTGAAACCCTGGACCTCCAGCGTACTAGGCAGATGCTCCACCACTGAGCTCTATCCATTGCCCACTATCATTGTAGGTTTGCTGGCCTTCCCATGGGGGAAGGGCCTCCAAATGACTCTCTTCCTTCTGCCTCTGCCCTTCCTACCATGCCTCTCCCAATCTTGAGACTTTGATTCATCTCCCAGGCTCTCCCCTGCCAGCTGGTCACAATTTCGGGTCACTCAGTGCCCTGGCCATTTCTCTACAGTGATGTGAGTTGAATGTCCTCCTCCTCCCTTCCACTGGCAGCCCCTTCAGGTCACTTTATGTTGCTAAAGTAACCTCTCAAGTGATATGGTCATCTTTACCCTTATCCCCATTTTTTTCTCTAAAACACAGCCTTCATCATGTCACCATGGTGGTCTTGACTTTCAGTGGTTCACCCACACTACCAAGATAAGTCCAGACTCCTGAGCTAGCACTCAAGGCTCTGGTGCCCAAAGTGTTCACTAGCCTCCACCCTCACCACCACACTGCCGGCAGACCTGTGCACTCCACTGTTGCCGAACAGACCCTTTATTCTCTTGCTTCTGACCCTTTGCTCGGTTATTAGCTTCAGAAAGTAAGTGCCGGAAGGAACCTCTTGAGATCATCTAGTACAACTTCATTTTACAGGTGAGAAAAATGAGGCCCAGAGAGATAAAAAGACTGATCAGCAACACCAAACACCAAACACTGATCAACGTGAGGGATGAAAAGGAACCCTGGGGCAGTCTGGAGCTTAACAATGTGAGTTGGATCAGAGTGGGCCTTTGACAACCTTCTCCACCCAGCTCCCATCCCTAAAGTTGTAGGTCTCACCTCCTCAGTAAAAGCCCCCTTAATGCTACCAGTTAGGAGCCTGAACTAAGGCAGGAAGTCGGCCTCTCTGATTTGGAGGTAACTGATACTTGTCTAGGAGTCCTATCTCCCTTATAGTATTGTAAGCATTTTTTCTTCTTGCAGTGCTGAGGCTTGAACCCACGACCATGCTAAGCAAGCGCTCCGCCACTGAGCTAAGTCCTCAGCCTTTACGCAAACTCAAACCATTGACTTTCCTCTATTCTGATACCTGTAACTTGTCCTTAGCAAGTGCGCAGTTAGAGCCCAGCGAACCGGGATTTACCGGTGTAGGGCGGGAACGGAACTTGCTGCGGGGAAGCTCGATTCACACTGCAAATACCAGCCAGCAACCAGGGAGGCAGGCGGATCCAAAATTACCGACTAGATTGCGTGGTTCACACACAGCACCTTAACTCCTTTTGGTCCCAAACTCCTAGACATAAGCGACTTTGGTCTTAGTAGAGTCTGCTTGCTGCAATTAGAGGAAAAGTTTCTTCAAGTCATTTGGCGTCATCTCTACTTCTACCCTCTGCGTGGCGAACCGCGACGCGCATTCGGTGACGGTCCCGGAACGTGACTTGGCTTGAAGAAAACACAGATCCCCTTACAGAGGGAGTTCAGGTCCCGGGCGCTCAGCGGGCCCCGCCAGCTTTCCAGGCTGGTGCGGTCACCGAACTCAGGCTGTGACCAAACCGGCAGAGGGCGGGAAAGTGACGCGGAATTGATGGGGTGGGGTGGCGACTGAGGCCCAGGGACTGGAGCGCCTGGGGTACAGTGAGCGACAGCAGCTGCAGAGTCACAGGCTGGGCGAAAGCGGGAGGGCGCGCTAGGGGCACCGTCAGGGTGCCCACCTGCAGCCGGGTGCGCGGAGGACGCAGACTCGACCTGGGCCGCCTCGGCCAACCCCAGGGCTCGGGCCCAGCCCCTCTCCGCCCGGGGGAGGGACAGAGGAAGGGCCGACGGCCGGGCCCGCCCCCAGCCCCAGCTCCAGCCTCATCCCCAGCCGCGTGCGGCGGTTGCGCCTGCCGGAGGGAGACCAGAGGCTCCTCCCTGGAGCAGAGAAACCAGTTTGGCCGGTCCGGCAGAGCCAAGGGAAAAGGGCTGCCGTAGAGGAAGGGCGCACGGACGCGGGGCGGGGGAAGGCGGGAGCCATTGGAGAGCGGCGGCAGCCGGAGGAGTCGCGGCCAGCTGGACACGCTTCCCGGGGCCCCCGGCCAGCCCCCGTGCGCCATGAAGCGCTAGCGCGGCGGCAGAGCTGGGGCCGGGCGGGCGGCGGCCAGGTGCGCAGCGAGGATCGGAGCGGCGCGCGCCGGGCGGATGCCCCAGCTAGGGCCCAGCGAACGCTAGGTAAGAGGAGTGCGGGGCCGGGGCCCCCGAACTCCCCAAGCCCACCAGCCTGCCAGGGTCCGACGGTGGTGCTCCCCGGGCCAGCAGACTCCGGGGATCCGGGATGCGGTGAAAGCAGCTGTCTGCGCCCCTGGACTCCCCTGGACGCCCCTGGAATCCCAAGGGTGGGATTGGTTTGAGGGTGCCAAGAGCCTTCGCACCCTCTGCACCCTCGGGGAGCGCAGGCTCCCTGGTGAAGAGGTCCTCGGGATTTTCACCTCTCCCGAGGCGAGAACTTGCGGAAGCTGTTTTGGGTTTTTCGTTCGTTCCACTTAGGTCCGGTGTTGAGCTCCGAGGTGTTAAGTCAGGCGGGGCTTTCGGATCCTTGGCGAGTGCCACTGGCTGCCCTGCAGTGGACATCGCTTCTCTGGGAGTACCCCCACGGTCGGGTTCGGCAGGGGTGCTCTCCGGAGGCCCATGCTGATGGCTTGGAAAATGAATTTAGGGCCAAATGTATCAAGCCGCCGCCGCACCTGCGAGGAGAGATGGAGGGGTGAAATTGATGGCCTCCGCGATCCTACTTCAAGGCCGGGATTCAGGGCCAGCCCCTGAGATTGTCCTTGAGTTTTTATGAGTATTAGTGCGGGATGGGGGAAGTGATGGGGAAAAGGAACACTTTTTCTGATGACCGTATGGTAGGTCGGCCAGCTCCCTGGCACTGCCGCGGGCCATCCTGTTCCCTCCCCAGTTTGATGCCTGGCGCTGTCACCTCTTCGTGGATGTGAAGGGGCAACTTGTTGGGCGGTGGCGGGAGGAGATGTAAAAGGGAATGGCGAATGCTTTAACTTCCCACATCTCCAATCCCCTTCCCCTGCCCAAAGTGAAAGAAGAACTTTGAAGTGTCTGGCCAATTCCTGGAAGGTGCCCGTGTAGTCCCCTCCCGGGGAGTCTGAAGCACAAATCCCCTGACTCCGCCTGGGCGGAGGACGGGGTGCAGAGAGGATGCGAAAACGGGGGAGGGGAATTGACACGCAAAAGTAAAGGGACTCCGGGCTCCATTCGCGCCCCGTGAGTCCCCTGGGTCTGCACGCCTATGGCGGTCTCCTACCCCTTCTTGGGTAGCTCGGACGCCAGTGTCTCCTCTCCGGGAAACTGCCCGCCTTGTTGGCGTGAAAGGATTCCCTCCCATCTCCCCGGTTGCGTTGCCTTGAAAATTCTGCCCCGTCCCCTCCGAGAATTAAATCAGACAAGGCCAGTGAAATGTTAGGAGACCATTTACCATCACCCAGCACACTGATAAAGCCTCAGTGGATGGTAAACAAGCTCACAGAAAAAGGAAAACAGCACAATATGTCAAGTGGAAGCTCCAATTTTCATCATCTAAGAAGTACTTCTGGGTTAGGCCTAAAATGCCTTTCATTAATCCTGAGTCGATTGTAAACCTTATTAAGCTCCATTATAAATGCATATGTTCTGCGAAGGGTGGTGAATGGTTGGTTATTAGCTGATTAATTTCTGGGCAGAAGTCACGCCTGCCTGCAATTACTCCTGGGAGCCTCCTAATGATTTTTATTATGTGCTGGAGGTTTCCTTGTTCTAATTTTGGGAGAGAAACCTTATCCGCTTTGTTCGTTTGTCATTGTCTAGTCGCTGTGCTTTGATAATTTTCAGGGGTTCTTTGTGTGGGTCACTAAGGGGCAACAGCTTGTGTGGCTTACCACCAGCCAGCTCAGATGCCGCCTGCGCTGAGGGCTGGCTGTTTTAAATCTTGCTCTCTAGTTTTTATTTTAAGGGAAATGGTACCCAGGTTCACCTGTTGCTATTTCCCAATGGTGGAAGTGGGAGGTTTTGTTCTGTTTGGTTGCTTTAGATTGAGGATTTGAAGCAATGATTCAGTATAGAAGTCCTCCAGTGTGGGGCATCTTGAGAACCCATTCTGTGTTCAGCCTGTGTCCAGCTCTGGGATCTTTTTATGTTTTTTTGGTGCTGGGGATTGAATCGAGGGGCACTTGACCACTGAGTCACATCCCCAGCCCTATTTTATATTTTATTTAGAGACAGGGTCTCACTGAGTTGCTTAGTGCCTTGCCGTTGCTGAGGCTGGCTTTGAACTCCTGATCCTCCTGCCTCAGCCTCCCAAGTGCTGGGATTACAGGTGTGCGCCACCGTGCCCGGCTAGCACTGGGGTCTTAAACCTAGCAGAGTGCACTAGCAAAACTGCTGGCCACTGTTTCTTAACCTTTTTTCCTTCCTTCTTTCCTTCTATTCATTCTTCTTTCCTCTTCCTTTCAAAGCAAGGAGTAGTGAAAAATTTGTGACTTTGGAGTTCCACAGGTTTCAGTTCTTTTATTTACTAATTGTATAATGTTAGAGGAATTCTTTAGTTTTCTCTTCCTGTTTACTCTTTGTTTGGGCGAGGGAAGGTATCACCAACGTTTTGGGGTGATTGAGAGAATTCATTGAGAGAACATGAAAGTCTCTTATGTCTAGTAGGTGTTTGAATGTTGCTATCTTATTTTCCTTATTAGATTAATATTGTTTTTTAAAAATAGCATTATGCCCAAGCATTTTGTGTGTGTGTGTGTGTTTGGTACTGAGGATTGAATCCAGAGCCTTGTACTTCTAAGCACACACATTGGCCTATTTTAAATATTTTATTGCCTCATTAATATAAATCTGTTTGTTTTTCATAAGTAATATTCATGGAATGCAGGTGATCCTTATAAATTTAGAAAAGTTTTACTTTCCAAGTTGCCTCTATAGTTGAAGTAATTGTAAAAGAAGTCTCCTCACCATAGATGCAAAGGAACCTCCTCTTTAGGGATGGAAACAGGTTCTAGTGGGTCCATTCATGTCCCTATCTCTAAAGAGAGGGACCTTTAAAGTTTCTTACGTCCTTGATTTTCGGATCTGCTTCTCCCAGGAAGATTTTCTTGTGGTGTCTTTAGATATCTTGTAAGTTTTTAGACTTTAAAAAAAAAATCATTCAATATGATTAAGTGTATTTATGCCAGTCAGTCTTTATCTACTTAAGTAAAAGTTAATTTACTCCCAGAAAAGTTTGAATAACACAAAAAGTAAATAGCTTATCTTCTTCATTCTGTTAACCAAGTTACTACCAAATTCTTATCCCTGTGCCCAGCTAAAAGTAATATCCCATCTAAGATCTTACAGGCTCTGTCACTGAAGACCTAGTTCTAAGGGGAATGATTCTTAAAAAAAAAAAAAAAAAAAGTGTGTGTGTGTGTGTGTGTGTGTATACATATATGTGCATGTTCATGTAAATGCACACATATATCAACTTATTTCTCATTTGTATTCTTAAAAAACAACTTTTTATCATCTGAACACTTGGGAACATGTTAGTACTCTTCTTGACACTTCTAATTGCATTGCTCTTTTAAATAAATTGTTGCCAAAACCATTCACAATGAGATTTGTTTGATAACTGGTCCTGGGGAGCAGGGTCCAGAGGCAGGGAAGTCTCTGTATCCTTTGACCCAGGTTGGGATCCAGGCCTCACCGCTTCCTAGCTGTATAACCTAGGGTGAGTTACTTAATCTCTAGCCTCAGTTTCCTTGTCTGTAAATGGCATAATAATAGGATAACCTCCCAGGCATTGCGCTGAGTTCCAAGTGAGTTGCTTTAGGTAAAGGAGAGAGCCCAGAGCTCAATAAAAGGTGGTGGTTAATATTGCCCTCCTGTTGCTGCTAGTGCTCATGAATACCACTCACCCGGCCATTGCTTTCCTCCTAGCTCTGTAGGAAACAGGAATCATTCTACATATTGGTGTTTGTTTAGCAAACACTGGTGCCCTTTTGCACCAGGCCCTGTTAAGAAAGAGTTTCCCAGAGTAGGGGCAAGGTCCTGCGCCTCCAAATCCAAGCTATTGTTCTGCAGCTCTGGCTGACAGCTGGGAGGACCAGGGTGCCCAGTGAGCTGTCACAGCCATGAGGGGTCCTGGCCATGCTCTCAACTGAGCGCTACCTCCTCCTGCACAGTGCACACAGAACACTGCTGTGGCTCCTCAGTCCCTCACTTCCTCCTGTCTCCTCTTCCTCCTCCTCTGAGCTCCTGTCATTAGGTTTTTCTTCCCTGTTTTAAACTCAGTAGTGTCGGAACCACAGGATCAGTGCTCTCTGCATGGTTTCCTTCTTCCTGGAGCCTGGGTAAGCCTTGCTCATGTTGGAGAACCTTGGTCTCACACTGTCATTGATTCCTTCTTCTTTCAACTCTGCCAGGGAATTACCTCCTGCTCTACGAAAGCCTGTGGGGCTCACAGAAGGCGCAGGAGGCTCACAGACTTTTTTTCCTTCTTCTTTGTTAAGACAGTTTCAGGTTCTCACTCTCCTGCCCTAGCACTGTCCTCTCTGCATGGAGGGATGGATGCCTTTAGCCCTGGAGGGCTGCTGAGGTCACTTCCAGCTGGAGAGGCCATGGTCATTTTCAGCCCCTGAGTCTAGTGCACATTAAATGGGTCAGAGATGGGCTTAGACGTTGCAGAGGGTCTCGGTGCGGGAAAGCCCCAGATTCCCAGTGGGGAAGGTCACTCTCACGTGGGGCTTGCTTTCAGTAGTGAAAGCCTCTTTCCTGTTGGGCATGACCGAGGAGCCTGGCGCTTCTGCACTGAGCATGCGTGGAGCCTGACCTTTGCCTAGTAGCTTCAGTCTTTATTTACAGGATCGTTGTTTTATGGCTTTGTTTCTTTGCTGAGTGGCTTTTGTTCCATCAGAGTTGAGGTTTGTTTGATTTAAAGCGGGTTGTATTTGAAATCAGTTTTTTTTTTTTTTTTTGAGGGGGAGGGCCAGGGAGTGGCTCAGAGGTAGCATGCACAAGGCCCTGGGTTTGATAAAATTGAAAAAGAAAGCCAGAGGTCACATGAAATCGGTTTTCTTTCTTTCATTATTTCTTTTAAAACTTATCTTTTGGTTTTATGTTATTTTCAGAATTATAATTATTAATGCATAGTGATTATGCAAATTAATGGGTTTCACTGTGACATTTCCACATGAGCGCAGGTCAGGTTTTGATTGTATCCACCCTCCCTAGGGCCCTCTCCTGCCTTTCCCTCTCTTCCCACTCCGCCCAGTTCCCTTCCCCTTCCCTTACCCTAGTATTCCTTTCTACTCTTACATCATATTTCTTTCTTAATTTTTTGGTTTTCATGTGTGGGAGAAAACATAGGACACTTATCTTTCTGAGTCTAACTTATTTCTCTTAACAAGACATCTTCTAGTTACATCCATCTTCTTGCAAATGCCATGATTAAAATCAGTTTTTAAACTGATTTTTATTGATTTAAATTGAGTTGAGCTAGAAGATCCTCCTCAGAGCTCCTCAGCACCGAACCCTTGATCCTACACAGTATTGAGTTCATTTTTGCCATATGGGAAAACTCCTGTGAGTTGAATGCACTATTTATTTTATGAAGAGTGCGATTTGCTCACAAACCCTAACTTTGTCTTCTCAGGGCCCAGTGGACTACTAAAATGATTCTTTCTCTGTATGTGATCTGTGGATCCAGAAGAATCGCTTCACATTCTCCATGAGAAAATAGACAACCATGTGACTTGGCTGGTTTAAATATTTACTCACTGGGGAGATGGATCAGTTTGTGTGTATTTAATGCTGGGAAATATTGGCCCTGTCTTTATATCAGAAAATAAATGTGTGGGTCCTCTAAATCAGGCCCTGCCAGCTGTTAAATAAACCTCCAAAATTTTTAAATCAACAAGGAAACCATGTGTATGTGGGAGGAGGTGGTCATGAGACCACAGAGATTGTGAGAATGAAGTGAAAATCTTTGTTGGTTTTGGTAGCAGAACAACTTTGGGTTCATCATGATCTCATTCTCTTAGTACAGAAGTTTATTTCATGAGAGTTTTTTTTTTTTAAATGTGGTTAAGTGTGGTAACACAAAATTTACTATTTCAACTATTAAGTGTATGGTCTGGTGGCATTAAATGCATTCACAATGTTGTGCAGCTAACCAACACCAGGGTCTTCGCAGAACTTTTCTATCATCCCACACTGAAACTTCACACCTGTTAAATAGAAATATCCATTTCTCCCCATTCCCCAGCAGCAGTTACCCTTTGTTCTGTTTTTCTATCTATGAATTTGAATACTCTATGGTTCCTCATGTTAAGTAGAATCATGTAAGATTTGTCCTTTCACAACCAGCTTATTGTCCCTAGCGTACAGCCTTCAAGTTTCATCCAATGTTGTAGCCTGTGTCAGAATTTCCTTCTGCAGGGGTGAATAGCATTCCATTATTCACCCCATGTTTGTTGATCCGCTTGTCCATCCGATGTCTGTTTGGGTCATGCCTGTATTTGAGGATTGTGGATAGTGCTGCTGTGGACCTGAACATGTAAGAATCTGTTTGTTGATGTGGGTTTTGAGCTCTGGTGAGATGTGTCTTTCACAAATTAGATGGGTGGAGATGTGTGCTGTTTAATGCCATACTTTTCTCCAAAACTGCTGGGAGAGAACTCTCAGGACGGCAGGAGAATGGTTGTATTGAGATCCATGAAGGGTGGCCCATGCCTCCTTTTTAATCTGCTCTCCATCCCCTGACTGGCCTATAGTGTAGCTGACATGCTGCTCTGGGCCAGGGCAGGGCATGGCTCCAGTACCTGGCCATCCCTACAGACCGCAAGTGCCCACTGGAGAGGATATACCAGGGTGGAGAAAAAAATTCTAAACTTCCTTCTAGAACTCAAGAAAAGTTTTAATTGAATACTTAAGTATTCTGTTCCACCTTATTGTAGAATCCATGGCTTTCAAACTAGGCTCCAGTATAGAAGATGTGGTACATATACACAATGGAATATTACTGGGCCATAGAGAAGAACAAAATTATGGCATTTGCCAGTAAATGGATGGAACTGAAGGCTATCATGCTAAGTGAAATAATCCAATCCCAAAAAACCAAAGGCCGAATGCTCTCTCTGATATGTGGATGCTATTGAGATAGGTAAGGGTGTGTGGTGGGTGGAGGTTCATCAGATTTGACAGGGAGGAATGAGGAGAAGGGAGTGGGGGTGGGAATGGGAAAGACAGTAGAATGAATCTGACATGATTTTCCAGTGTTCATATGTGAATACAGGACCAGTGTAACTCCACATCATGTACAACCACAAGAATGGGAAATTACATTCCATGTATGTATGATATGTCAAAATACATTCTACTGCCATGTATAACAAAAAGAACAAATTTAAAAAAATAATTTAAAAATTTAAAAAATAAATTCAGTTGCTGAAAAACAAATCAAAAAACTAGGCTCCAAGGCAGGTCAGTTGTAGAGTTGGCGGAGTTGCCAACTGCTGCCTGCCCCTGAGAGTGT
This sequence comes from Glaucomys volans, assembly GCA_020662805.1. Lineage (NCBI taxonomy): Eukaryota > Metazoa > Chordata > Mammalia > Rodentia > Sciuridae > Glaucomys > Glaucomys volans. Next base: position 246,226 of record JAJEJO010002426.1, read on the forward strand.
GCCGCAGGGTGGCCGTTCAGAGCAGGAGCCCGATGGCAAGATGAGCTGTCAGTCACCTTCCAGACCTCTTAACCTGTATTTTCTAGAAAACAAAAGTGTGTCATGTGAGTTTATACACATACAGTGCCCTAAAAATTAGCCAAATAAGAATTTGCTCATCTTAAAAGCAAGGTTTTATTTATTTATTTAAATTGAAATAAAAATTTTTAAAAATTTAATAAAATTTAAAAAAATGTAGAAATAATAATTTTTTGAGTCCTGGGAATTGAACCCGGGACCTCATGCGTGTTAAACAAATGCTGTCTGTATACCACTGATCTACATCCCCAGCCCAGGGTTTTCTTTAAAAACTAACAAACTTCAACCTAAAGTACCACCATCCAGGGGTGTCCCTTCTGCTTTCCAACCTCATGCTAACCACAGCCACCAAAAGGCTGTTGAGGGGGCTAACACAGCTAATGGGGGCAGTGTGAGAGCTTGTTCAGCTCTACTTGGTCAAGATCATTGACAATTTTTTCATCCGTCTTATGCTTCCCCCTTATAGAGGGAAATGTCAGTATTCTCTCAAAGGTCAAGGTAAGAACTTCAGGCCATGTGAGTGGTGACCTAAGTGGCACTTAAGGTGTCCTGAATCTTTGAGATCCTCTGGATCGAGACAATGTAAAGCAAAAGAACGTGAGCTGGGACCCTGAAGCCTCAGTTAGGAATTTTTCTCATACCTTGAGGTCTTTCATAACACTTCCGTCCCCCAGGCCACTCCTGGGGTTGGGGCCCCTCCCACCAACCCTAGAGAGTCTGAAGGACTAACGGAGGCAGCCGGCTGTCAGATGTCCCACAGATACATAGGGTCGCACTCTGCGCGCCAGGTACCTGGCTGTGCTGGTGAACAGAGGAGAGACAGAGCCTGTCCCCAGGCCACTCACATTTGCAGGACAAACAGGTGATTCTAAAGATACATAAGGAATAGGCAACTGGTACAGCAGGCTCGGAGACAGCTGCTGGGGAGAGTGAGGGAGCGGGAGGACCAGGGCGAGCTGCAATGTCAGTAAGGGGTCACCCTAAGGCTCAGAGGAGAGGGTGGCTCAGGAGATCTGCAGAGCATACCAGAGGGACAGAAAACTTGGACATGTCCCCAGGGGGGTGTTCCTGGCTTGTCTGATGAGCAGATGAGGCTCTGCCTGGAGTAGCAGGGGAG
>JAJEJO010002426.1:247520-260836 GCA_020662805.1 Glaucomys volans
TTGAGTGAGGTGGAGGGGGGTGGTCAACGCTGGAGAAGTGCAATTTAACTAGGGTCCTTGTCCTTGCTGTGTGAGGGCCAGCAGGGGGTAGGACTGGGGTGGGGGTTGGAGGAAGCACTTCTGAACCAGGAGACCTGGTAAGAGGCTAGACCAGGAAAGCTGTGATGGAAGCTTCCAGCAGGGCAGCAGCCTTGGGGGTTGAGGTGTGAGTGGGGGGGCGGGGAGGGAATGGGACTAGATAGATAGAGATGCAACTTTTGATGTGATAGATTTTAAAGGTGTCGGGATTTCTGGACAGATTGATGTGGCTTAAGAGAAAGAGAGAGGGGCTGAAGAGAACTCCTGGCAGAGCCTGGGTGGAAGGAGAATCAATCTCGGAATGCCATCAATTCCAAGGGCTGTGTCCGCATGGCTGCTCATAGATCATGAGGAGGCTCCTCCGAAATGGACATATAAGGTTTTGCTCAGCGACATCTGTGCTCCTCATCGTGCGTCTTCCTAGCTGGGCAGGGCGAGAGGTGTCCTTGGAGAGGGCTGGGGTGCTGGAGCACAGAGCTTTCCTTTCAGAGGCCGGAGGCTGCTCTGTGGGCGTCCATGGGTGCTGGGGGAGGAGAGGATGAGACCATCCCTCCCGCAACTGCAAGGTGCAAAGACAAGCTCCTCCAACCCCTCAGAAGTAAGGGGCGTCCAGTCTCCATGCACACGTGCTGTTGAGAGGCAGCTTGTTGGCATAGAGTTTCGATGCTGTGTAGGTCATCCTTTTACTTTTAGGGTTTTTGGTGGGGTTTATTTTTTTGGCAACGGTGGGGATGGAACCCAGGGATGTGCTACCACTGAGCTACCGCCCTGGCCCCTTTTTATTTTGTATTTTGAGACAGGGTCTCATTCAGTTGCCTGGGCTGGCCTCTACCTTGCAATCCTCCTGCCTGAGCCTCCTGAGTGGCTGGGATCACAGGCATGGCTACGGGGCTCATTCAGGGGTTTTTTAGCACAGTTACTGAGTCATGCAGTGATTGCCCCACTCTACTTGAAAACCTTTCCATCAATCCAAAAAGAAATCCTGTACCCTTTAGCAGTACCCTTTTCTCCCTGCTGATCTTGGCCAGCCCTATTGTGCTTTCCGTGCCCTGTGCTTCACACTTCATCTGGAGGGTGTCATGCCGCATGTGGCTTTGCATCTGGCCTCGTTCCCTCAGTATGTTGCTTTCAAGAGTCATTTGTGTGGGAGCATGTATCACTATTTAATGTCTTTAGATTGCCAAGCACACTCTTTACTTTTGCACATAACGCATGGTCGGAGGTGAAGATGGGAGATGAAAATGTGTGCTCGACACAGAAACAGTTCCTGTAAAGGAAACTGCTGTGGCCGAGAGCTGAACATGTATCTATCTGTGTGCGTGTATGAATTTGTTCACCTTCATAACTGAGCACAATGTCCACGAGTCCGTGGGTGATCTAAAAATCACTGGCTTTCAGCGGCCTCATCATTTTCTTTCACCCCAAGATTCAGCAATCACTTGTTGAATACCCTCTGCACTCCAGGCCCCGTGTCAGTGCTGGTGACAGGTACAGCATTGAACAAAACCAGCAGGACAGTTCCCCACATGGAGCTCACAGGATTGCTGGGGTGGGGAGAGAGGAGTAGATGTTCAATAAAATAGTGAGCAAGAGGGACATGAGACAAACAGATATGAGAATCAATCTGATAAGTGCCCTAAAGGAGAAGATGATATTACTAAGAGAATAAAGAGGGTCTACTTTAAAGTGGGTGGAGAGGAGCCCAGATGTCCATTGGCAGATGAATGGATAGACTAAATGTGGTACATCATGCAGTGGAATACTATTCAGCCTTAAAAAGGAAGTTGAGTTTGATACATGCTCTGTGGATGAAGCATGTGCTAATGAAGACATTGGGCTAAGTGAAATAAGCCAGACGTTAAAAGGTAAATATTGCATGAGTCCCCTTACATGAGGTACCTAGAATAGCCAAACGCATAGAGACAGAAAGTTGAACAGTGATTTCCAGGAGCTGGGGAATATGGGGAGTTGCTCAATGGATACAGAGTTTCAGTTTGGGAAGATGAAGAAGTTCTAGAGATGGATAGCGGTGATGGTGGCATAACAACCAATTTTAAAAAATGATTTAAATGGCAAATTTTATGTTGTGTGTTTTTAACCACAATAAAATAGTCCAGGAGAGTCTCTTGGAGGAGGCTATACTTGAGTCCTAAAGTGAGAAGGCACTTGTCCAGAGACAATGGCACTTGTCCCACCCAGGGACAGGGGTGGGGACATTATGTGCAAGACCCTGAAGAGGGTGATGCTTAGTGCTGTGTTCTGGGGACTGTGGAGGAGACCAGAATAATAGCTGGGGTGCAGGGAGCGGACTGAGGAGCATGGAATGAGGCCAGGCCAGGCCGTGGAGGCCGAGCTGATGGATGCCCTGAGCAGATTTTTAAGCAGTAGAGTGACATAATTTGATTTCCAATTTTGGTTGATAAACAAAGTGACAATGTGGAGAATGGATGGGGTGGAAACAAGACGGGTGGGGAGGAGAACAGTGAGGAGGCTGAAGTGTCCAGTGATTCTCACGACTTGTGACCGTTCTTTCTCATAACTGTGTAGGGTGATAGAGCCAAACACCTGCTGCTTTATTCCCAAAGTGCTCCCACTCGAGCTGGCCGGTCCTGTGGGTAGGGATATACTGGTCTCTGTCTTTTCCAGCAGTGGAACTGTAACGCGCCTGAGCTCTCAGAACTAGTCATGGACAGAGCCAGAAACTGCACTCAGGTTTCCACACTTCCGAGGTGTGGTTCTTCCCAGGACCACACGGCTGGCCTCGCTCAAGCCATCCAAGTGACCCCGAGTCAGGGTTGCCAGATTTAGCAAATAAAAGTACAGGACCCACAATTAAATTTGAATCTCAAGTTAAAAAATGAACAGTTTTTGTTTTTTATTTTTTTACTTTTTTTGATAAGTATGTTGAGTGTGATATTTGGGGCTGACACTAAAAATTTTGTGTTGTGTATCTTAAAGTCAAATTTAACTGTGTGTTCTGTATTTTATCTGGGAACCCCACCCTGAAATGAAGTTTTGGAACACAAAACTGTTTGTAATTTGAGAACATCCTCTTCTTATAAAAAGTCCTGAAACTTCTACGTATTTTGTCTTTCTTGGGGTCAGGAGTGGGAGGAGGATTGGCTTTCGTAGTCTCTCAAAATGATGACGCTGTGATATTTTCCTGGTCTTCAATGAGTATCTGTCATTTGTGATGCTATTGCAAATAGCTCTGCAAATGTCAGCTCTGGTGAGTCACTGAAAGGTGGTTTGACTTTGGCTAAGAATACCAACTCTTCACATTTTTAGACCGCTTTATAGTTTTAAAATCTGCTTTGGGAGTTTGCAGGATAGACACCATTTCCCTAGAACACACGAGAAACCCAAGAGAAAGCAAGGTGTGGGTGGTGGGTGGGCAGTGGCAGAAACTGGGTTGGGGTGCTCCTCGTACTTCTAGCTCAGTGATGAGCTGTCAGTCTCTGAGCTTGGATACCTTTGCGCTTCAAAGGGAGGACCTGGTACTTCCCAGGACACCCTCCTGTTGTGATCTCATGCCTCTGCATGATCTCATTTGTCATAAGATTCCCGTATTTAAAACTTTCAGGGTGGAATTAATCTTAAGCATTGTAGGTTCAGATGACAATGAAAACGTGCATTCTGGTAGCAAGAAAGTACAGTGTAACAGTGAATCATTCTGCATTCACTGTTTCCCCCCACTGCGGTGCTGGGGATTGAACCCAGGACCTTGTGAATGTAAGACTGCATTCAAGATATTTTTATTTCTACAAAATAAATACTACAGGTCCCTGTTTTAGATAAGACCCTTTGTATGTGTCATAGGGAAATCAGTAAGCAAGAAATGGCTCTAAATGAACTTGGCACATAAATAAGGGTATATAAAGATCAGCGACCAAACTGGGTGTGGTGGTGCATTCCTTTAATTGCAGCTACTTGGGAGGCTGAGGCAGGAGGATTGCAAGTTTGAGGCCAGTTTCCGCAACTCAATAAGACCCTGCCTCAAAACCAAAAAATATTAAAAAAAACTGGGGATGTAGCTCAGTGGCAGAGTGGCCCTGAGTTCAATCCCCAGTACCATAAAAGGAAGAAGAAAAAAAATGACCATTGCAGAAACTAAAGTACATTTTATTTGTTAGCAAAATTAAAATCTTGTTTGCCGCTTTGCCTCAGGCACTGGGCAATGATTTCCCATCCAGAGGATTCTTAGAATTTAATGTTAATATTGCAAAGTTGATTATCTTAAAAAATTTATATTTGAGTAAATTTTTAAAAATTTATATTTGAAATAAATTTTTAAAAATAGTATTTCTTTTTTAATTTTTTAAATGTGTTCTAATTAGTTATACATGACAGTAGAATGCATTTTGACACATTGTGCACCAATGGAGCACAACTTCTCATTCCTCTGGCTGTGCATGGTACAGTCACACCAGTAGTTAATCATACATGTATCTAGGGTAATAATGTCTGTCTCATTCTATCGCCCTTCCCATCCTGTCCCCCGCCCCCCTTCACTACCCTCTGCATAATCCAAAGTTCCCTCCTTCTTCCCTACCAACCCCCAACTATGGATCAGCATCCGTTTTTCAGAGAAAATATTTGGCCTTTCATTTTTTGAGATTGGCTTATTTTGCTTAATATGATATTCTCCAGTTCCATCCATTTACCTGCAAATGCCATAATTTCATTCTTCTTCAAGGCTGAGAATTCCATTCTATTGTGTATATGTACCATATTTTCTTTATCTATTTGTCTGTTGAAGGGCATCTAGGTTGGTTCCATAGTTTAGCTATAAAAATAACATTTCCATTATAATATTCCATCAGGCAATCTTTGTATCCTCTAGAATTTGTTTAAAGTGTAAGTTGTTAGGGTGATTTTTCCGTTCCAGAATGTCCCAGATCAATGTGATCCTTCAAGTGTGGCTGTATTTTATCATCTCTTATGAGAAGAGACAGAGATGAGAGTATCTCTTCTTTGTCTTCAATCAAATCTTGATTTTATAATTCTCTTTAACATTTTTGGTTTCTAGTTTTCATAAACCATTAAAAGAACCAATTTCATTATTGAACTATTGGGGCTCAGTTGAGAAGATCCCAGCAAAATCGCAGCTGTCACATACCTGCTTACATTATATTCTCTGGCTCCTTCTTTCCCTGCCCCAGCCCTAGCCTAACGTGCAATCCTGAGATTTTGCCTAATTTCTTGCTTGTTTCCCAGATAACCTGAGATACCAACTCTGAGCATCCTGCATTTGCATGCATTTGTAGCAGTGATATAAAAATTGCAGGGTTATTAGTATTTAATAACTCTGGCATTGTGATAGATTGACAATAGGAGAAAAGGATTTGGTACAAAAGGAAGAAGGGTAACAATGGAATGTTTGCATGTGAAAATGTCATAGTTTTCACCACTGCGACAGAACATGCCCCCTCTGTCTCAGGACCTCTGTGCACACTGGGTTCTTTGCTGGTGCCTCTTTGTCCTCCTTCCCTCTACCTGATGACCAGGTGTGACTACCGTCCAGAAAACTTCCCAATTCTTTGTCCCTTTCAGGTCATAATGAGGACCCTTCTTGTTTCAGTGGCTCTCTGGACAGCCCTGTCTTAGCACGGTTGGTGCCATCTCAGGGATGGTAGCTAGCTTTTATTTCACATGCCAGTCTGGCTTGGTCACTCTCTAGGTGGTAGTTGCTTGGACACTGGTTTTCAAAGTATGGTCCCTGGACTGGCGGCATGAACACCCTGGGGAGCCACTCCAGACTTACGGACTCAGAAGCTCTGGCACAGGACCCAGCAATCTGTGTCTTCAGAAACCTTCCAGATGATTCTGCTGCCTGCTCCTGGACTAGAGGTTTGGGGTGAGTGGGATTCTGAGGTCGCATCAGCCTTGGTGGAAAAGGACTTATTAGGATCCCTTGGTGCTGTTGCCTCAATGAGGTGAGAAGCAGGACGGGGGGTGGGTGACATCCCTGACCTCTGTTCACTTGTCCGTCTCTACAGCCACCCCGCCTAGCGGGGAGCAGCCCCTTGGCAAGGTTCACACTGCCTGCTCTTCTCTCGTCCCATATGAAATGGTGAAGTGAGAAACCTGCCTTTTTCCACACTGGCATTAGCTGCTCTTATTAAATACATATTTTATAAGAGAGAAGGTATTGAACAACTTTGAGCCAACGACTGTTGGCTGTGTTTGGAATGACCATTTTGGTCCAGTTAGCTTCATGTTATGGCTCTCATGCCTCAGGACACTGCCAGAGGAGAATAACCAGGCTCTCGGACCTTACAACTTAGCAAGAGTCACAAACACAAATAGATGTTTACTTAGTAAAATAGTCACAAACAAAAAATGGATTTGGCATTCTTTTAGTATCTACTCTCATGCTTTAACATCTCTGGAAAAATGGATTCTTGTGACATCTTGCTCTAGGTTAGAGATTTCCTTGCAAATGGAAACTCATAGACCATTCTTACTCTGAGCTATGAACTCAGCAGTTATGGAAATATCTAGTACCTGCTTTCCCTCACTCTTCTGTCTTGAGTTTGTTATTGGCAAAAGCCAAGGGATAGAGAGTTGTCAAGATTTTAAGAGTATTTGGGGTGAGTACAACTCCAGTTGTTTCCTAATAGGATGGAGCAAAGTCAGGCTTCATCCTCGGCCTGTCTCATTCAATCAATTTTAGGTGCTTGTCCACAAAACTAGAACATGAGACATTCTAGGGATCCAGGAAGCTCTTACCCTGGTTTTGCTATGAACTTTTGACAGGCTCTAGTTTATTAAAGAGTTTGTAAGGTGTCCCTAAGCTAACTAACCAGAGTTGATTTTGCCTTCCAGGGGACATTTTAGATTGTCACAACTCAGGAGTTGTTATTAACATCAGGGAGGTTGCTAAACAATATGCAGGATGGTCCCCACAAAGAGGTGTCTTGTCCAAAATGCCAATAAGGTCAAGGTTGAGAAATTCTGTCCTAAACCTTGGATAGGAATCCCCTTAAAAGTCTGGAGTTCCACGGGACTAGTGCCAGACACATTTCTCACTCCATGCAGTGTATCTCCAACACACCCCAAACCCACACCATTGAGAACTGAACTCCCGACCAATTTAGAGGGTAACTCCTCTCCACCTGCTGCTTTTATGAGAAATCTGGAGTTGAACCTTGACCCCTTTTTCTTCCAAACTGAGCCCCATTTCCATTTCCAACTCATCTCCAAGATCTGTTGCTTCTACCCCAAGAAGACCTTGACTCCAACCAATTACTCCTCTCTCCACTGCGATCCACTAAGTTCAAGCTACCGTCCTCCCTCCCCTCCCTGGACCATTCCAGTAACCTCCTAATAGTTGCCTCCATTTCCACCCTGCCCCCTCAACCCAGAGCTGCCAATTGGATCCTGGGTCCACACCCATCTGCAAAGCCTTTTAGTAGCTCACCACTGCAGCAATGACAGTTGGGACCCTTACTTCTGCCTATTAACTTCATTTTTGTCCTCTTCAGCTTCAGGATGGAGCATGGCGAGTCCTTTCCTGGGCCAGGACTTTCACATATGTTGCTGTCTCTCCTGAAACACTTTCCTCAGAACCTCCTCCTTATCTTTCGCTTTCTGGCTTGTGCCATTTCTGAGTATTCTCTGACCACTTCTGTTAGAGGAGGTCCTTCCTAAACCAGGCACGGTGCCACACACCTGTAATCCTGGCTACTTGGGATGCAGAGGCAGGAGGAGGATCAGGAGTTCAATGCCAGCCAGGGCAGCTGAGCCAAGACCCTGTCCCAAAACAACAAAAAAGATAACCAAGGAGGTCCCTCCCAAGTTGGGCCCTCTGCTGTCTTTTTTGTATTTATCAGAGTGTAACCTGGGCTTATTTGTTGGATTATTGGTGTGCTGCTCCTGTGAGGCTGGATGCTTCCTGAAGGGGGGCCATGTTGGTCTTGCTCACGATAGCTCCTTGGCTGACAAGGGCTGAGGCCTACTGTTGGAATAATGTTGACATAATATTGTTGAGACTAGTTACTACTTGCAGTGAGTGAAAGAGGACTAGTTATGTATGAAGCGGGCAGTAAGAAATGTGAGCTGTGGGGTCATGGGGAAGGGAGTTGCTAACTCAGTTTAGGGGTGTTCAGGAAGGTTCCCAAGAAAGGGTTACATTGGAGAGTCATAGTGGGAGGAATGATTTGGGGTTCCTCAGGCTTAGAAAATGATAAAAGTTTCACTTGGTATAGGTGGAAGAAATGCTTGAAATTAAATGGATCCTAGGGAAAACCTGCTCTCTGATCATGCCCACACATGGATGGGACAGCCCACCTGGAGAGTGCCCACTTCCACCTTGTAGACCAGCAGTGTCAAACATGAACTTGCATGTGAACCTCCTGAAGATCTTATTAAAATGTAGATTCCGAGTTTGGTCATGGGTGAAGTTCTCCATTTCTAACAAGCTGTAGATGATGCAGATGCTGCTGGTCCACGGGCCTCACTTTGAGTAGCAAGGACATAGAGATCAGAAGACCAGAAATGTTGACACGACAGTAGCTCCGTCACCCCATGTTCCCTCACACATGGTAGAGAAGCTGACTTCTGTTTCCTTCAATGATTCATTTTCTTTTAGATCGTCTCCTTGTGGCTTTATTTACAGCAACTCCCATCAGTCATGTTTATATTTTAAAGTTCTTATTTCTCCATGGACCTTCCCATATTATTAAAGGAATGGGGGGAAAAGAATTGTAAGCCATGAGTGTCCACCTTGTGTGCTGGTCATCAGTGTCAAAGCACCCAGTAAGCATGTCAGTGCATCTGTAAACACCAGGCCACCTCCATATTATTTGACCATTGCCTGCATTCCATCAGGTGCCCTGTCCCCCGCAACTGCAAATTATTCCTGTTGTGGTTTCTCAGTAGAGTATTTTTGGTCTGGATGGTGTGTCCATCACTCATACTGCCTGCCCTCTACCAGCCTCTGCATCTTCAGAAAAGACAAAGTAGGATTAATCCAAGCTGGTCATCTTTTGGAAGGTGAATCTGGTCTCCTAACAAAATTATAGTTAAGCAGATGGACTTCGCATTGTCTGGAGCCTCTTTAAGATGCATCTAGCACAGGTAATGGAGGAGTTTCTGTGTGTGGGTGTGGTCATTCATTCTTGGCTTTCTGATAAATGAGGTCCTCAAACTTGGCTGCATATTGGAACCACCTGGGAAGCATCAAAAATGTCGATGGCTGAGCTGGGGATGTAGCTCAGATGGTAGAGTGCCTGCCTTGCAAGTACAAGGCCCTGGGTTCAATCCCAGCACTGAAAAAAAAAAAAAAAAAAAAAAAAAAGGTTGATGACTGACCTGAGCTCTTCACTTCCTGCGATTCTAGTTAATCAAACAGGGATACACCTAGGGCAGTTCTGGTCAAGACAGAACTAACTGCTTGGGAGGTAGGCAATATCAGAGTCTACCCTTTATACCATGTTTTCAGTGCATCAGACATTTTCTTGGGCCAACCAGGCACAGTGGTGCATGCCTATAATCCTGGCATAGTGGGAGGCTGAGGTAGGAGGATCTCAAGTTTGAGGCCAGCTTCAGCAATTTAGTGAGGTCCTAAGCAACTTACCAAGATCCTCTCTCAAAAAAAAAAAAGAAAAAGAAAGAAAGAAAGAAAGAAAGAAAAAAGAAAAGAAAAGAAAAGAAAAGAAAAAGAAAAAAGGGCTTTGGGTTTGTGGAAATGTCTAGATATGAGCCTTTAGTGGAAGCGATTGAGATAAAGGAGTGGTGTAACTTAAGGATGGGATCCTGCAACACATCAGTCCTGGGTGGCCTTGATTAAGTCACTGAACTTCACAGCTCAGGTGTGTGGAGTCATTTGCTGATGACAAAGTGCTTTCACTTGCAATATCTTATTTTCTCAAGAATTCTAAGGAGAGCAGGGCACTTGCCCTTCCCACCCTTTCTGCAGGGTCCTGCACTGTCTGTGATTCAGCCGCAGCATCCTTGTGGCCTGTGGGCTGCCCACACAGTTCCTGGGCTGGATCAGGTGTGGCTTCTCCAGGCTCCCGTGCTTCCTGGCCAGCTCGTCCTCTCCTGGCATTACCATATTGAACTGTGTGCCTTGGGGCTCTCATCCCATGAGATGTAGCAAGAGGGGCACCATCACTTCTTCCTCTCTAGGTCCACGACAGGAGGCCTCCAGTAATGGATGAGTTAGTTAGTACATTCATTTCCACTTTGCAGATGGGGACCCTGAGGCACAGGGAGACCAAACACAGTTTCAGCACTCTCACCTCCCCTAACCTTTCTGAGTTCTGGGTTCATCTTCTGGAAAGAAAGAATTTGGAAATCTTCTGTAACAACTCTGATAGCTTTAAAATAAGTTGATCTGCTTTATGATTTTAACTACTTTGTAGTATTGCCAAAATTCAACAGAATGCTGCAGACAGGGGTGAATCTGTCTCAAGAATAAAGATATGATCAAAGTAGTCCACCTATTGGCAAGAAAGAAAATTTATATGACATTTGCCCTCGACCAGGAACCCAGTCCTGACAGCTGGGTGTTGTAATCCATCCATGACCTTTGAAAAAAGTAGAACTTCCTGTATCCTATCCCTTCTCTGTCTGAAGTCCCCAAGTGATTTTGAAGCAGACGAATCAGGATTTAAGGTCTACTTTTTGGTGCTCTTGGAGATTACTCATATTTGAGCAGCAGTGAATGATTTTCAAACCTGTTTTTAGCCAGGTGCAGTGGTGCGCACCTGTCATCGCAGCCACTCAGGAGACAGGAGGCAGGAGGATCACACATTCCAAGCCAGCCTGGGCAATTTAGTGAGACTGTGTCTCAGAATAAAACATAAAGGCTGGGGATGTAGTTCAGTGGTAGAGCACCGTTGGGTTCAATCCCCAGTACTGCAAAACCAAAAAACAAGAAAAACCCCGTTTTGATGAATTGTAAACAGCTGGCTGATCCCAAAGCCTAGCTTGAGCAGCCAGCAAGGTCCAGGCCACACGCATTGCTGAGAAGAGGAAGTTGCCTTCTGTTTAAATCATGCCCAATCAGGGATGTGGCTACTGAGACTGGACTCTTGACCACTTAGAAGTCATTTCCTAATCAGTTAGGGTGAGGAGCAGGAGGGCTGGGAGTGCCAGAAAATAAAAGAAGGAAAGAAATGTAGAACTACATCCCCACTCTGTGAGGGTGAGACTGTCCCCAGATGGCCTAAGCTTTTCCCATATCATGTATGATATTATCGCCATCAGGCAACCCCTTTGGCTAAAGTCCATTAAGAGATTTTGTGGATTTCAAAATTTTAAGGACCAAGCAAGTGTATGTTGTAAAGTTTAAATGAAATCTCAAGTGGAGCTGATGAACTCTACAGAATCTGGGTGGCCATGTCCGGCCTCCCCTCCTCTGTCTTCGCAGAAGCCTTCTCTCTGTCCTGGCCTCCTGCCTGCCCGCCCTGTCCTGGAAGCCCGCCCATCACAGTTTTAATTGTTAAATTCCCGGAGCGTGAATATATGTAAACATACAACAGGATGTTCCTCCAGCTGTGCGGAGGGACCTGGAGCCAGCAAGACAGCCTCTTCCTTCAAATTGAGTAAAAACTTCAGTTACATTTACAGGAATGAGAGAGTCATGCATTTTCTTTTTCTTTTTTTTTTTTTTTTTTTTGGTACTGGGGATTGAACTCACAGGCACTTGGCCACTGAGCCACACCCCCAGTCCTATTTTGTATTTTATTTAGAGACAGGGTCTCACTGAGTTGCTTAGTGCCTTGCCCTTGCTGAGGCTGGCTTTGAACTTGCCATCCTCCTGCCTCAGCCTCCGGAGCCACTGGGATTGTAGGCATGCACCACCGTGCCCGGCTGCATTTTCATTTTTAGAGAACTTGAAAAACTTTCACAAGTTGAGTACATTTTCATCCACTCAAGGACTTACTTGAGTACAAGATTAAAAAAAAAAAAAAAAAGATACTTGGTTTACCTTTTTCAACTTCACATTTTTAAACATTTCTCTATATTTATTGACATCTTCCAAAATAGTTTTATATTTACAAACAAACTTGTAAAATTTGAGATTGATAATAATCAATATGTAATGAGAATCAGAAACATGGACTTCAGTTCCTTGCCTTTTCAGCTTCTGAGGTGTAGCATTTATAAGGTTTAGCAGAAGGAGAATATTCACCATTATACCTATTTCTTTTTTCCTTTATTAAATAAGTTAAAGATTGATAATGAATCATGCCAAAAGTAAGATAAAAACAACATGTTCAGCATTGCTAACACAAAATAGCGAGCCTTAGGTCAGAGCTGATACCACTTCAGATTCCACTAGTTAATTTTAAATTTTATGTTTGCCTCTTCTGGCAGCCCGCCAGTTCTGTCTGTGAATGCTCATAATTCTTTGCCTCTCTGATTCTGGTTTGAGTGAAGTAATTTCCCTCTGGTTTTCATTTTACTGCCAGATTTCTTCTGCTTGTTCCATAAAAGCCCTCTCCAACCACTTTTGACCAAATTTGGTCACTGCTAAAGGATCTTGGGATTCTTGTGTAATTTCTCTCTGGTTTTCATTTTACTGTTAGACTTGTTAGGCTTCTTCCATAAAAGCCTTCTCAAACGACTTTGGACCAGATTTGGACCCTGCTGAAATATCTGCTTAGATAAAATCTCATGGCGCTTCTGCTTATGGATGAGCTCCCCTTGAGTAAAGTTAGGTCTAGCGAGGTGCTTCTAATGAAGAGCTTATGGCCACAGTGATGGGATGTCACTTCTGAGACCAGGGGACCAACAGAACCTACATCCCTGCTGCTCAAGTTCTCTGGCTCTCTCCCTCGCTCTGAGAGAAGCCAGCCTCCCTCCATGTTGTGATCTGCCTCATGGAGAGACATGTGGCAGAGGATAGAGGGTGTCCTCCAGCCAATGGGCCTTGAAGAACTGAGTCCCGCCTGTTAGACAGTAGCTGGCAATGAGCGAGGGATGAGATGCATGGCAAGGTCATAATGTGTTCTTTAATTACTTCAGGGGCCTTCTTTGTGATAAGGTCATGAAGTATTCTTTAAATGACTTTAGGGTCCTTCTTTAAACTATCTTAAGAAATCAAATAGTGGCAGTTAATCTGTAGAAAACAAACGAAAGCCAGGGAGCGATTTGTATAACGTGTCACCAGGAAAGGATTCATGGGACTAACTCTTGACAGGGTCCACTGAGGTTGATGTGAAGTTAGGAATTAGAGCCATAAGTGTCTCCATGTGTCTGGGGAGGAAGATTCCTTTAGTAGT